>SKCR01015754.1:0-42982 GCA_019454045.1 Zanthoxylum bungeanum
GATATGTTGGTTTGATTATTGTCCTATGCTGACGAATCAGAGATCGATCTTCCCGGAAAGATCGCGGTGGGTTGATGGGGCAGCGCCCCTCGTGGGGGCTCGGGGGCAACGGCGCCTTAGAAACAAAAAACGAAATTCAAAGGCAATGTTAACTGAAATAATTGATTTCGTGTGTTTTGGAATAAAAAAGACATTTTACATTACATTGTCGAGATAATTAGTAATCATTGGCGCGACAATGAGAGGTGGAGACATAAAGTTGTATTCTGACTCATCGATCGCGACAATTTTTATTCATTAGAGCAACAATAAGACGCTGATACAAAAAGGGCTCTCCGACTTATACTGTTAGGTCAATGAATAGTCATTGGAGCAACAATATGACGTTGGTTCAGAAAAACATTACTAAAAATTATGTTTTTTGGAAACAAATCTTGGTTGCCTATAAATAGAGCACGTAAATGATTCATTAAATATAACATTTTCCATATAATTAAAAAGTTCTCAAGTAAAGATCCAACAAATATTGTATTGTATCTCTAAATTTTTATTGTATCTTAAAGTATATTTATCCTGCAACCATTACAACACATAGTGGAGATAAATATTGCTCTAAGAAAGTGTCATACATACCTCAAAAATTAGATTCTCCACTACATTCCCCGACAGTCTTTCGATCAATCATTAAAGAATCCCATCCCACATGAATATAGTTTACAAATTTTTGTCGCAACTTTTTTTTACTAAAATATATTTTTAACATAATTTTTTCACTCAAATTTAAATATTAAAATCTAATCATTAATCTAAATCATTAAAATGATAAATATTCAAAATCAAAATACCATTTAATGATATCTAGATTTTTAAATTTTAGTATCTACCATTGGATTGGATTGACTTAAATCAATAAATATATTTTGATATTTAGATTTGTATCTAAAATTTATGTTAAAATTTTCACGCTCTCTAAAATATTATTTCTATCAATTAAGTCCTTAATAAATTTTTCACTATTCATTTCAACCGAATATTCAAAAATAAAATTTCATTTATTGAACATCACTTCACATCTAAATATATAGTTTCATCGTTATTTGTAATAGTTCTTTATTTGGGGTTGGAATCTTTCCATTCTATACATATTTGTTCTTGAGCTGGTTAAAATAAGTAAATCAGATGGAATCTTTAGAGCGTCAATTAGTATTTTTATTACATTAGCCTTTTTTTTTTTTTAGATGAAATTCATTCCTATATAAAAACAACATAAAGATATAATTACACGATCATAAAAGCTCGAATACAAACTTATGATATCATAATACTCAAGTTAAGTTATGATGAAACCTAACAAATAGAAACAATTATATTATGTATTTCCCGTAAACAGTAGGAGTATATATTCACACCTAAAACTATTAAGGTATATGAGGAATTACGGGATCGGCCTATCCCACCTCCGCCTAAATGCAATGTCGGTGACCATATATTCCTAATTAGAAGTGAACCAACATGATACATACATTGTATAGAAAATTTTTACAACAACATATAATTAATTTAATACATAACAAAATAAATATATGAGACTGTATAAATGTCTCGGAAAGCACCGTAAAACTTCATATTTCGGCCACAAAGTCATATCTATCCATTTTGCCTGCATCAAATCTTTTATATATTGAAGAAAATATTATTATTCTTGCAAAATACAGAAAAATAAAAAAGCAACACAAATATTGGAAATTTACAACTACCAAACGTGGATTCACGTATTAAGATCTGGGAAACAAAATCCACATAAAAACCAAAAAAAGAAAAAAGGAGAAGGTTGTAGATTGATTCACCAGAAGAAATTTTTCGGTGAACCACCAACGACAAGGGAAACATGATAAAAGAGTAAACAAGAATGCATATAGAGAATGAAAAAGAAAAATAGAAGGGAAGAAGATATAAGCAGAGGAGAAAAAAAAATAGAGAAAAAATAGAAATACGAAGGAAAGAAAGGGGGTTGAAGGCCCCTGCCGCCATCACAGAGCTACAAGGAAAATTTTAGGATTTGGTTAGAGAGGTATTGATCCTCTTTTGGGCTGGTGGTTATTACATTAGCTTAAAACTTATTTATTTTTGTTGGTTCCGATTACAATAAGATTGATTTTACATTAATTAAGAATGAACCAACTATTAAATCTTCACCGAAAGTTTCTTTTACCCATGTTTTCGATAATTTGTTATTAACAATTTAGGAGACTTCTTGTGCAATAACTACCTTTTGGGAGGATTTGACAATACCTTGTACAATGTGTACTAAGGCATGATTTCTGCTAAGATTCTCTAGGAATCTCTCGAGAAGAAATACAAAACCGATGATGCCGGGCAAAAGAAATTTGTAGTGGGTAGATTCCTGGACTAGAAAATGGTAGATTCAAGAACGGTAATGTCTCAGTTTGATGAACTGCAATTGATCATTCATGAAATAATGGATGAAGGGATGAAACTCTGTGTGATATTTCAAGTTGCCACCATCATTGAAAAGTTGCCTCCATTATGGAAGGACTTCAGGAGCTATCTGAATCACAAAAAGAAGCAGATGAGTCTTGAAGACCTTGGAGTTTGATTGAGGATCGAAGAGGACAACAGGAAGTCCGAGAAGGCCAGCTACAAAACTATGGAGTCTAAGGCCAACATCATCGAGGGTGTAAATGGTAGCAAAAAGAGAAAGAACAGTGGAGATGATTCTTCCCAAGATAACAAGAAGTTCAATGGGAAGTGCTACAATTGTGGAAAAACGGTCATATGGCAAAGGGCTGCAGAAACAAGAAGTCTCAGGACAAGGGCAAGAAAAAGAAAAATGAGGCCCATGTCACTGAAGATGTGCAGCTGACTGATGAGATCTCAGAGATGAACCTCTCAGCAGTGGTAACTGAAGCCAACTTGGTTGGGAATCCGAGAGAATGGTGGGTAGACATTGGGGCTACTCGTCATATCTATGTAGATAGCAATATGTTTTCCTCATATCAGAAGGTCGATGGTGGCAATCATCTGACAATGGAAAACTCGTCTACCTCCAGAGTGGTTGGACAAGGCACAATGGTTCTGAAGATGACATCTGGAAATGAGCTTACATTGAAGAATGTTTTGCATTTTCCTGATATTCGGAAGAACTTGGTCTCAGGCTCTCTCCTTAGCAAGAATGGCTTTAAGCTTGTAATTGTTTCTGACAAGTTTGTATTGACAAAAAATGATGTGTATGTAGGAAAAAAGATACCTCACTAATGGCCTTTTCAAGTTCAATGTAATGACTGTCAATCGACACAGTGCTAATAATAAAGCTACATCTTCTGCTTATATTATTGAGTCACAAAATGTATGGCATGAGAGGTTAGGACATGTTAATTATGATACGATGCGTAAATTAATTAATATGGACCTTATACCTAAATTTTCAATTGATAACCAACATAAATGTGAGGCATGTGTTGAAGCAAAAATCCATAGAACATCATTTCATTCCATAAAATGAAGTTCGAAACTTTTGGAACTTGTACACACTAATGTGTGTGATATGAATATTGTGCAAACAAGAGGCGGTAAAAAGTATTTTGTCACTTTTATCGATGATAACATAAGATTCTGTTATGTGTATTTGCTGAGGAGCAAAGATGAAGCTATTGAGAGCTTTGTACACTATAAGAACGAAGTTGAAAATCAACTTGGCAAGAAAATCAAAAGAATCAGGAGTGATAGAGGTGGTGAATATGTGTCACCATTTGGCGAATATTGTTCCAATCATGGAATTATTCATGGGATTACTACTCCTTATTCACCTCAACAAAACGAGATTGATGAGCGTAAAAACCGAACGTTGAAGGAAATGATGAACGCCATGTTGACAAGTTCGGGTTTACCCCAGAACTTATGAGGGGAAGCCTAGCTTTCCGCGAACTACGTTCTGAACAAGCTACCTCACAGAAGATTGGACAAGACACCATATGAGTTGTGGAAAGGTCACGTACATTCCTACAAATATCTGAAAGTATGGGGGTGTCTTGCCAAATTAATTGTTCCTAAACCTAAGAATGTTAGAATATGACCCAAAACTGTTGATTGTATATTCATTGGATATGTTCGCAACAGTAGTTCGTATCGATTCTTGGTACATAAGTCTGAGATTCCTGACATCAATCTAAATATGATAATTGAGTCAATGAATGCGATATTTTTTAAAGAGACATTTCCTTATAATGAAAGACAAAGAACATAGTCTCTCAAAAGAACTATTGATACTGTCAAGGACAGTGATCAGGTTGACCAAGAGTCAAATCAACGTGGAAATGTTGAGACAATTGAACCTAGACGTAGCAAAAGAGCTAGAACATCTAAGTCATTTGGTCCCGATTTTCTGATATACTTGTTAGAAAATGAGCCTCAAAGTTATAAAGAAGCAATGTATTCGTCGGAGGCACCTTTGTGGAAAGAGGCTATCAACAGTGAGATTGATTCCATCCTACTAAACCATACTAGGGAGTTGGTTGATCTTCCTCCAAGTTGTAAGCCACTGGGCTACAAATGGATATTCAAACGGAAGATGAAACCGGATGGATAAAAAGATAAGTACAATGCAAGGCTTGTCATAAAAGGTTACAGATAAAAAGAAAGCATTGATTACTTTGACACATATTCACTAGTGACTCGGATCACGTTAATAAGAATGCTCATAGCCATAACAGCTATATTTGGTCTTGAAATACATCAAATGGATGTAAAGACGACATTCTTAAATGGTGAACTGAATGAAGAGATTTATATGGAACAACCAGAAGGTTTCAATGTTCCTGGACAAGAACAGAAGGTGTACAAACTTGTAAAATCCTTATACAGATTAAAATAAGCACCCAAGCAATGGCACAAAAAATTTGACAAAGAGATGTTGTCAAGTGATTTCAAGATCAATGAGTGTGATAAGTATGTGTACACCAAATCAACTAAAAAAGGATATGTCATTGTGTGTCTCTACGTAGACGATATGCTGATAATTGGTAGTAATCTTGAAATGATTCAGTCTACCAAGAAAGTGTTGACCAGCAAATTTGATATGAAAGATTTAGGCGTGGTTGATGTGATCTTAGGAATTAGGATTTCTAGAATATCAGAAGGATATATATCATCTCAGACTCACTATGTTGAGAAGATTCTTGAGAAATATAATAAGTAGACCTAACTCTTCATTTATCAAAGAACACTGGCTCAAACGTATCGCAACTAGAGTATTCGAGAATCATCGGAAGTCTGATGTATCTCACCAATTACACACGACCTGATATCGCTCAAGCTGTAAACAGGCATAGCAGATATATGAGCAATCCAGGACATAACCACTGGAAAGCCATAGTAAGAGTTTTGAGGTATCTGAGAGAAACTTCAAAATATGGGCTGCATTATGCGAGATATCCTGCTGTTCTAGAGGGATACAACGATGCTAACTGGATATCTGATACAGTAGATTAACTCTTTATAGAAGATCACATATTTCAAGTAAGAAGTGAGACCTCTTCCATGGGATTTTACAGGCTGATTTCCCTAAAGTGCTTGATGAATCCAGGACCAATGTTAATGGCCGAAATGAACACAACCGTAGAACGAGAAATGGTCGAAGTAAAGCTGTGTGTTGGCAATTGTCTTGGTTTACACCAATGGCAGAACAGTTCAAGACTATGGGTCACTGATTTGCTAAGTAAATCCGATTGTTATTCACTAGGAAAAGTTCAAGGGAAAAGCTACCTATTTCGATGCAGATTTAGTTTAAGAAAACTCTCTTAAGTGTCTAGATGAATATTTAGAGAATTGTGGGGGATTGTTGTAAATTCTCTAAATATTAAGTTTGGATGGAGGAGGGTCATGTCTCTTGGGTGGTGCTCTATGGGAAGGGCACAAACTGTAGGGACATGTCCTCCAAATTAGAAGAACACACTTTTAGGCTCCAAATGGTGCATGGAAGGGGTATAACCCTTAGAAGGGTTACACCCCAAAGGGTTACACACTTTTAGGCTCCAAGGAATCCTGAGAGAATGTTAGCCACATTGCATCCGTAGAGCACCGAGACGAAGACTAATAAGTTCTTAAGGACAGAGACATCTCGACTTGGATTTGTTTTTAATCATCATCTACAATTTTCAAGATTTTTCTTGTTCTCTAAGATTTAGGGTTTATATCTTATATTGGTATGTTAATGTGGATTTGTTGTGTTCTGATTTGATTGATGCATGTTAGTTTTCGTTTAATGACACCATTTACCCAACAGAAAAAAATTACAATATTCACTATTTGTCTCAAACGAGAGAAAGAAAGAAACCCAAATTATTCATAGATATTCACGATCTATTCCATATAGTAACAGGTTAATGAATTATGGTAAAAAAATAATACGATTGTAAGGTGTATTGGTCAAATTTCCATATTATTTTATCTCAAACAAAACATTTATCTGCAATTATTTAATATCTTTATGAAAAATTAATCACATGTTTGATGTTTTTAGATAAAAATTAATTTTCTAACACATTTGCAAATTCAACTATGACTAGTTAATTTTTATTAAAATGTTATATTTACTTTTTAATAATATATTTTTTCTATAACAGTTTCATCACTCAGAGATAAAATAAAATATTAAAACATGAGTTATAAATAAAATTTAAAGGACTAAATTACCATATCTCTTAAATTAAAGACAATTTACAAGTGGATTCAATAATTTAATTAAGAGTCTATTTAAAAATATTTAAAATCATATTAAAAAATATCATTATCAAACTAACCCTAACGCCGCATAGCTTTGGATATCCAGGAAACAATTATAAGGCAATAAAGGCATTGCCAATACTCGTTCTCAACTCAGTCCCATAAATTTCCAACTCATTTGCCTTTTGGAGGAAAAAAAAGAAGTTTCCAACTCCTTTTAAATTGTAAGCAACTTGCAAGCTTTTTTTACTAGAGTGAATATTTTACGAGTTTTCACCAACTTGAACTTTGTCTTAAGCAGTAGCATCAATCAATAATTAAGGCATTGCTGATTCCACAAGTTCCAACTCCTCTAAATTTTCAAACTCTTTTTCAAGTTTTTTTTACAAAACGTGTTATGACATTTAATATATCTACTTTTTTTTTTTTTTGTCTTTAATTAAGCTACTCTATAGATCAATAATTAATCGAATTAAGATTTAGTATTTAGCTAAATTTATATTGAATATTGAATTAACAGTTGAGAAATAGATGTGACTCATTTAAGATATATATTGAAACAATTGTTTCAGTGTTCAACATAAATTTTGTATAATCCTAATTATAATTAATCAGGGTCAATTAGTTTTGATATATAAATTTGTAAAATTTATGCACAAAAGAACTAATAATTAAATCTACTCTTCATTTATATGAGTAAGATGTGAACTTCATATTTCTTATTTCAAACTCAATAAATTTTAACAACTTAATTACTCTCCATCCATAAAAATCCCCCCAAACCACATACATTTTTTTTGGCTACTATATTTTTGTATGACTTGGCATATTTAGCCTCGTTGCAGGGTCTACGCTTGGTAGATCCAAAATTTGAAAATTCTGTAGTCAACAAAATAATTAAAACCCTAAAAAAGGTTAAAAAAATTGTCATATATAAATATAAGGACACTCGTTCATTAAAAATTTATTTTAGGAAAATTTTGACATCATTTTTATGAAAAATGAAAAAAAACTGTCAAAATATTAATTACTTTTTTTTTTCATCAAAACTTTTTCTAAAATAGATTTTTAATGAGTGCTCTTAGGGTACTCGTTAATATTTCCAAATATATATATATATTAAATGAAAATGGAATGAGTACAAAATTATCATGAAAATGATATATATATTTTTTTGGTTTTATTTTATTTTATTTTTATTTACAATGAAAACTACTATTAAAAACTATCAAATTACCAATGATTTTACTGACGGAAATTTATCCATCGATTAGTGACGGATTTTTATATTAGTAAATTATCGATGAAAAATTAGTTGTTAAATATGGTGTCATAAAAAAAATGCCATGCTTTAGCACTGTGATACGGGAAAAAAAAAAATTTATATTGCTAAAGGTATCGCCAATTTATGGTGCCATGAAAAACCGACGAAAAATATCAACTAAAAATTCTGTCAGTAAATTGTTATTATTTTTTTATTAGAATTATTATTTTATTATTTATTACAATTGCTATTTTTATTATTTATTATATATAATTCATTTTTTGATAGCTAATGACATATAAAAATTCCATCGGTAAATGATTTGGCAACAAGTTTTTACCGATAAAAAATTTCCATAAAAAACACTAATTACCGACATAATTTGAGTATTAATCGATGAAAATTTTCAATCTATACTTTACTTTTTTATATAGTGGATATCGTTTTGATGATAATTTTATCACCGTTTAGTCATACTTTAATCTCCTTACCATTTTCCCATGGGAATATATCCACAGTCTATAAAAGAGCCAAATGGCCCCAAAATTTCATATTCAATTTTGAATCTGCCACATTAAATAAGGTCGACTATAACCCTAACTTGCAAATTTCTCCGCTATTGTTTTTATCTAAAATATAAAAATAAGTATAAACATAAATGATACATCCAAAGACACATATTAAGCATGATAACAATTAAAAATTAAATAAAAAGAGTAATTATTGATGTACACCCAAATAACACACCGAAAGACACACCCAAGACATAAAAATTTGATTTTTTTCTGATTTTATATTATTTTTAATTTTATTATGCCTAAAGTGTGTCTTTGGATGTAGATTTATCATTACTAAAATATAAATACGGCGTTTACCTTTCAACTATATTTTCTTGATTTCGATGTATGTTTAAAGGTGTGCTTAGACAAGAGAATACATTTTTCATATTTTCATCTTGATAATTTTTATATGTACAGGATCTTTATGGTCTTATACATCATTATAATTACAGAAGTTTTGAATTTTCCTTTATGCGCTTTTATAATCTATGGGAATGTGCATTATGCCGAATATTTGGGAGAAAAGTTTTGGGAACATTGCTCCTTTATGATTCACTCAGAGTCACGTGTATGTATGCCTTCACTAATGTTTGTGATATAATTCATATTCATAAAAACGTGGCAGCTGGCAGTAAATGCCAGAGGAGCAATGTTCTGGGATTACCAAAGCTTAAGATGTTCAAAGTGGTAGTTCTAATAAGAGGGCAACTTCTTAGTTACATTGCATGCCCTGTAGAGTGTAGAATAAGAACAAACGAATATAATCAAATGGGACGGACACGCCCGCCCGTATTTAATGATACGATTATCTTATGCACCGTTTGATAGATGGTATAGATTGAGAATATAAGCTAGTTTATAAGCATTTCAATTTTATGTTTCTTTTGGTCCTTACACAAGAAGAGATCCCTATTTTCACTCGTATATAAATGTGGTCGGGCTCATAATTAATACTCAATCTTTTAAAATGAAAATATTCTAACGCATTCTTTAATAACAAATGTCTTAATTGACTAAGAACCAACCAAAACTGATCAATGAAGAGGAAGAAGAGGCATGTTCATACTTCTTTGCTCTTTTACTAGGGAACAGAGGCTGTACATACCATTTGCGCGATTAAAACGGCGTAGGTCTTGATGTCTGGCTGCTGAGGAAAATATCTCACCTGATCTTAGTCTAAAAATATAAGCATAATAGCAATCTCGCTATTCTCAAAATTATCTTTTGGATTGAATTAAGCTTTTATTTCAACATGGTGTCAGAATCAATCTCACTAAGGGAATATCCACATGACCAGACTTCTGCAGTAATCTATGAGATTATTGATGTTTACACCAACAGAAATGAGTTTATTTATATATTTCATGGAACTTGCACGTAGCCTTGTAGGTGGAGATATATACGAAAAAAATCTTGAGGGGATGCTATTTTTATGAAAGGTTTATATTTTTCTACATTGATCGCATTCATTTCTTGAAATCATCTTGACTAGGGACCATCGAACTAGCTCAACAATAACAAGTTTATCTTTCAATTTTGAATTGGATGCTTCATAATTTCGATGATCAATATTGCTCAATGATACGGAGGAATAATTACAAAGCTCTTTCAAATGATGGGAAGGTACTTATTATTAATTCAACTTTATCACAAGTGTTAAGAGAGAAAAACACAAACAAGTTACAAAGGACATAATATAATCTATGGCTTTCATAGTATAATCATTGTTCTTGAAGAATTAACGCATTCACTACTATTGCTGTTGGGTTTTAATGGCAGTATTCCTCCAGGATTTATACAAAACCTGAACCAGAAAACAGAACACGTTGATGAGTTTTTTATTTTTCAGAGAGAAAGAGAAAAACGAATTTTTGGATTATATTGCATTATAGAATTCTACGAGTATTTATATACCTTAAACAACATATGACACAATTTTTGACCAACGACACACTTATTTAGTTTGAACTAAAAATGTTATATTACTGTAACAGTTAACAAAAAATTAAAAAATAATTAATTTCGAATTTCTTTAATAACAAACTCATTGACATGTGTCCTCGCTAATCTTGATTACTCGGTGACTTGGCATTCTTAATATAACACAACATCAGACTCTGGTGTCAGTCAACATCTGTCGTCAGAGTCTAGACTCATTGTCTGGTTTCAGAGTCTAAATGCAGCATCTGACGTCAGACTCTGACCATATGTCTGATTCAGAACCTTATTCAATCAGAACGTTGGGCAGATCTTAGCATATGATTCAAACTCTGACCTTCTATTTAGATCTTGTCTACCTGAGTTAGAAATCAGATTTTGACCTTCTGATCAGACTCTGACCATATGAGTTAGAAATCAGACTTTGACCTTCTTATGAGATTCTGACCATCTGAGTTAGAAATAAGTCATACGCTTAAAAACACTTCTTACTTATTCTCTATTTTAGAAATGTGATTCATTTTCTTACTAGCTATCATAAAACACTAACAATCCCTCACTTAACTAGTGATAAAATGATTTATGCATATAGTATGTATCTTTCAATTTAAACCTATTACTTGTATAAATATTTCAGGACCTTGTCAGAATTGACGGTTAGATAATACTTTATTGAACCACAATTTATTATTGACAAGACGAAAAAGTTACACATACAAATCACACCAACTCTATAATGTGTCCACCGTTAGCTTTAGCACAATATTATGGCCTTGTGCTACCTCCTGAATTCATAAACACTTACAAGGTTTTGTATCCCAAATTTTTATTGAAGTAGCACCATGATGTGTGTTTACATAGGTGAAGATTTAACAAGTCGTTAATTTAGACTTATTTAGTTATTAACTGAACTTTGTTTCTTTATTAAAAGTAATTTAATTCTCACCCTTCTTTTCTTAAGTACTATAATTTCCTTGTACTTGCTAACTGTCACAAACTATAATTTGTTGTTACCTTTTAAACCATTAGAACTGCTAAAAAATAATAAAGGTAAGGTCCACATTACTAGTGACATATCAAATTACCTTTAGACCCATAGCATTTGCAGTGTTCATTATCATATTTGTAGAGAGTCCTTTAGTCAACGGGTCATACATGATGTCGATATAAGTAAACCTGAATCACTTCATATATGATGTTGACTGAAGTAAACCTTCAATTAGCTCTTACATGATGTCGACTGAAGTAAACCTTCAATTAGCTCTTACATGCATGTCGATTGGAATAATTTCATGAAGCATCCCCTCATGCATGTCGACTAGAATATACCTGCAATCACCTCATATATACATGTTGACTGAAATAATGATTGAAGTGTACCTGCAATCACTTCATACATGATGTCGATAGAAGTAAACCTGAATCACTTCATACATGATGTTGACTGAAGTAAACCTTCAATTTGCTCTTACATGATGTCGACTGAAGTAAACATTCAATCAGCTTTTACATGCATGTCGACTGGAATAATTTCATGAAGCATTCCCTCATGCATGTCGACTAGAATGTACCTGCAATCACCTTATATATACATGTTGACTGAAATAAAAACATGAAACATGCTCTCAAGCATGTCGACTGGAGTTTACCTGCAAGCATCTCTTATATGCATGTCGACTGAAATAATAACATGAAACATGCTCTCAAGCATGTCGACTGGAGTTTACCTGCAAGCACCTCATGTATGCATGTCGACTAAAATAATAACATGAAACATTCATGTCGACTGGAGTTTACCTGCAAGCACCTCTTATATTCATGTCGACTGAAATAATAACATGAAACATGCTCTTATGCATGTCGACTGGAGTTTACCTGTAAGCACCTCATATATGCATGTCGACTGAAATAATAACATGAATCGTTATCTTACATGTCGACTGGAGTTTACCTGCAAGCACCTCATGTTTGCATGTCGACTGAAATAATAACATGAAACATTCATGTCGACTGGAGTTTATCTGCAAGCACCTCTTATATGCATGTCGACTAAAATAATAACATGAAACATGCTCTTATCAACTGGAGTTTACCTGCAAGCACCTCTTATATGCATGTCGACTGAAATAATAACATGAAACATGCTCTTATGCATGTCGACTGGAGTTTACCTGCAAGCACCTCATATATGCATGTCGACTGAAATAATAACATGAATCGTTCTCTTATGCATGTTGAATGGAAGAAATATACAAAGAATCATATATTAATATCGATTGATAAAAGCCTGCAGTCTTCATAAAGAAATGTTGACTGAAATCCAACGATCCTTTGTAGGTTGTGTCGAATGAAACAAGACGTCAAGGTTCTACTCTAGAGGAAATGATTCCATTAGATGAAGGAGATATCCTCGGAATTGACAGATGTCATCCAATTGTCTCAACTATTTTCACATTGATTTTTTCAAGGTAGATTGGAGGGAAGTTGGGCTAAATGATATTTGGAGCCCAAGTTCATTAACAAAAACCTTAATGGGAGTTTCGAGGCAACTTTTGGAGGGAATTTGAAGCGCCAAAATAGAATGTATAAGAATATATTTTGAGAGTCATTTTATCTTACACAAGAATTTCTCACGGTTGGCAAGAAGTTTGGGAGCTCTCGTGATCTTCAAGGTACTCTTCACATCTTTCTTGATGTTCTTCAATTTCTTCAATTGTTCATCGTGTAGTTTCGAAACGTTCTTAGTCAAATAGGTTATTTGATCTTGAAAGATTTAGTGAAACTTTTGGATTTTGTTTGTGGCTTAGACGGTTTTAGATCTTCAAAGGGGTAGAAATTTTAGGAAATTTGTGTTTGTAACTCTGTCGTTTGGAAAATGTCGAATGAGGAATCGTTGGGTAGTTTAGGTGCATAAATTGATAAATATATAGAACCAGTGGATGATTCAAGTGAAGAAGATTCTCGTAGGGATTGGTCTTATGAAGATTTAATAAAGGCTGGAGTTGTAACATTAGCTAAACCACCGTTAGAAGTTCCGGCCGAAGCGATACCTCTGAGATCTCTACCTGTCATTTTAGAGTCGAGTTGGGTTCCAAGCACGAGTGAACCAACAAATATCCTAACTAAGAACCCAGCTATTCGAGTGACCGAAAAATCAATGAGAGAGATGAAATTGAAATATAGGTTTCCACCATCAATAGAAGTAAGATTAGCATCGTCGACTGAAAGAATAGATTACAAAGTTCCCGGATGGATTGGGTTCTATGAACGTCCATTCATGGATGGATTCAGATTCCCTATTCCGAAGTTAATATGGGAAATGTTGGATCATTATCAGCTGGCTCATTCTCAGCTGATGTCAAATACTTGGAGGATTCTGCTGTCGATTGAATGTATGGCCTTTGAATCGGGGATTGAATTCGGGGTAAGAGATTTGTTGTATACATACTACATAAAGGAACACCTGAAAGAAAAAGTGAGGTATCACTTGTATCTCCAAAAAAAAGAGGGAGCATTTGGTGTTGGGGCTTACGACAAACGACAGGGGGGATTGGCAGAAAAGTTATTTCTTTGTTAGATGAGAGAGTGTTTGGGTCGAATGTGAGTGGTAATATTCCTGAACATTGGAGTTCGTCGAGTGAGTATATCTTCACCCTTACCTTAGTACTCTGTATTTGATAATTTGTATGGCTGAAAAATTCCTCTTTTCTTTCTTCCAGGTCTTCAGTTAAACAAAAAGTTTGATACTACCAGTCGAGTCATCTCAAACACAAAGTACATTCTCAGCTTGCCTGATTCGAAGAGGAACTGGAGAGCTGCTTTAGATGAGAGGTGACTGAGGTTAACTCCGCTGTGGAAGGAAATGTGATATTGTGCATTTGGGCGATTGAGGTTACATTTGGAGGGCTGCTGTTTTTAAAACCGCTGACCCCTGAAGAATTTTTATGCGCAGCTGAAATGATGTCGGGTCCATTTAAGGTGCCAAAACTCGATGAAATGAGGAGTCAGAGGAAGATTAAGAAAGTCAAAGGGAAGGAGCCTGAAGCCACAAAAGTCGAAATCTCTAAACCAACAGAAGTCGTTCTGGCTGATGTTCCCGAATCAATGACACAGCCGATTGAGGTCTCTGCTTCAAAAAAGAGGAAGGCAATAGTAGAAGTGGAGGAAGACGCAGAATGTGTTATAGTGAGGATTCCTCACGGGTCCACTGTAATTTCGGATCCCTCTAGTCTTTCTAAATTTATTAAGCGTCTCTTGCTTGAAGACGACGTGCAACAGTTGACTGAACTGGGCCCAACCGAAACAAGCAAGAAGATTGAGGCTCTCAATTTTCAAGTACTTATATTTGGAAGTGTACATATTTATTTTTATATGTCGAATGGAAGAAATTAAGCGAAGTTCGTTTCAGGTCATGGAGTGTGGCCTCTTTATGCAAGAGTATGCTGAGTTGAGCCAAAAGAGGATGAAGGATTTAGAGAAGGCCAACACATCCGTCAGAAAAGACTTTGCTGAACTGAAAACGAATTTTGATGCTTCTGAAACGAAGTTAAGAAAAGTTGAAAAGGAATTGAGGGAGACTCAGGCAACACTGAAATTTGAGAAGGAAGTGTCTGAGGCTACTAATGAAGCGTACAAAGAAAGTGTGGAAAGCTTGACGAGGGAGAAAGCTGAATTGCTCGAGAAACTTGAAATTGTTTCATTTGAATCGATGATGAAATAAAGTAGCAATCTGATTGAGGAGTATCTAGCTGGTCAGAATGTAGCCTGGAAGCCGAAGAAATGGATCCGAGAATATGAAAGGTTGGCTGCTGGGTTATCCCTTACAAGTGAAGCAGAAGAAGAGAATGAGGAGGAAGTGCTTTCGAATGAGGTAGTTGAAGAGCAAGTGGTCATTGGGAAGACTGAAGAAGAAAGGGTTACTGCGGAGAAACATACTAAGGCAGTTGAGGATCCTGGATTGACTGAAACTGGCCCAATCTCCTTTGTTCCCAGTCAAACTTCCGAAGGCCCACCCGAAGATGTTCTGCCTACTTCTGAAGTCCCGACGTCTGAGATGCCCATAGAATGAATATGCAATTGTAACTTTTGATTTTGTTTTTTTTTTTTTTGTAATGGAAACCGCAAAACTTTAATGATAGTGTTTCCTTTTTGGTCGATATCTAAGTTTTTCATATTCGCTTTGTCGTATGGGTTTCAGAATGCTAATAATTCATCTAACAAGATAACACAATATTTCTTATTATCAAACAATTCACTGGCCGAGTGGCTAATGACAGGAAAAATTATAATTACCGGAAGAATCGTTTGAGATGAATTGCATTCCAGCTATTTTGAATTGGCCTTCCTTCTGTCATTTCTAATTTGTAGGCACATGCCCAATGATCTTCGTAATGACGTATGGGCCTTCCCAGTTGGGTCCTAGTTTCCCTTCTTTGATTTCTTTGGTATTCTGAAAAACTTTACGTAGGACCCAGTCTTCTTCTTTAAACGTTCTGCACCTGACATTTTTGTTGAAATATTTGGCCATTCTTTGTTGATGAGCAGCAAGTCATATGGAGGCTTGCTCTCTTAACTCATCAATTGTATCAAGGCTGTAACTCATGAGTTGTTGATTCGTGTCATCTTCGATCCATTGGTAACGAGGAGTTGGAACAACTCCCTCGGCTGGAATCACTGCTTCGCACCCAAACGCAAGCGAGAATGGGGTTTATCCAGTCGAAGAACGAGCGATAGTTCTGTAGGACCACAAGACTCATGGAAGTTCATCTGCCCACGCTCCTTTTGATTTCTCCAATCTTTTTTCATTATGTCATGATCATTTTGTTGGACGATTCAACTTGGCCATTGGCTTGAGGAAAACGTGGGCTTGAGAAGTTTAATTTGATTCCCCAATTTTTGCAGAAGTCTTGGAAACGGTAGCTGATGAATTGTGATATGTTGTCAGTTACAATTTCTCTTGGCAATTCCAATCGACAAATGATGTTTTTCCAAATGAAGTTTTGCACTTCTCTGTCTCGTATCTTGGCAAAGGCTTCTGCTTCGATCCACTTGAAATAGTAATCTGTAAGGGCAAGCATGTAGACTCACTGTCCCATGGCGGTAGGGAGTTTTCCAACGATGTCCATTCCCCATTTCATGAAAGGCCAATGTGAAAGAATCGGCTTAAGCTTTTCCGGTGGTAAGTGTGGGACGGGGGAAAATCTTTGATATTTCTCGCACCTTCGGGTGAATTCAACCGTATCTGCCCACATAGAAGGCCAATAGTATCCTGTCATGTGGGCTCGGCACGCTAAGCTTCTTCCTCCCGAATGGTTTCCGCATCCCCCTTCATGAAGCTCTGCTAATACGTATTGGGCTTCCTCTGGAGTAAGACATTTAAGGTAGGGACCAGATAGAGACCTCCTTAAAAGTTATCCATCATGTAGTGTATATCTGGCAGCCTGTCGTTGAATCTTTCGAGCCTGCATTTTATCTTCTGGTAGCATGCCACTTTGTAAATATTTTACAATCAGAGTCAACCATGAGTCGCCTGATGTGATTGTGGTAACTTCTTTGACTCCTCATTTCCAAATTCCTAGCCACTGCAAATAAACAATTGGTATGGACTGGATTCTCTCTCCTTCCATTGTCGAACCCAGTGTAGCTAAAGCGTCAGCGTGCGTATTTTCATTTCTGGGGACTTGACAAATAGTCAATTCCTCAAATGTCGACTAGAGTTCCTTCACCTTTTGTAGATAAGAAGCCAATTGAATCTCTAGCTTGATATGAACCCTGGAATTGATTGACAATCAATTGAGAATCCGACTTTACTTCTATCTTTTTGGCTCCAAGCTCTTGGGCCATGTTTAGGCCGGCTATGAGGGCTTCGTACTCGGCTTCGTTGTTGGAGACTCTGAAGCCGCACTTGACTGCTTACTGCAACACATCATCGTCGGGAGTAGTAATGACAATCCCTAAGCCACACCCACGATTGTTGCTTGACCCGTCGACTGCAAGCTTCCATGTGGCCGAATGATGAATGCAAAGAATTTCTTGTTCAGCTGGTATCTGTAGACTAGGACTGAAATCATCCACAAAATCTGCGAGTGCTTGTGATTTAATCGCGGTGCGTGGTTGGTATGTAATGTCGTGTTCTTCAAGCTCCACAGCCTTTTTGGTCAGTCTCCTTGAAAGCTCAGGCTTATGAAGAATGCTTCTCATTGGATATGATGTATAAATAGTGATTGGGTGCCCTTGAAAATATGGTCGTAGCTTCATTGCTGCCGTTATCAAAGCCAGTACCAATTTTTCCATATGAGGGTAGCGTGACTCCGCATCTAATAATGCTTTACTTACATAGTAGACTGTGAGCTGAGTCCCATTTTCTTCTCTGATCAGGACTGCACTTACTGCTTGTTCTGAAACTCCTAAGTAAAGAAAAATCCTTTCACTGTCGAGTGGCTTTGATAACAAAGGTGGAGAAGACAAGTACCGTTTGAGTTCTTTCAATGCTTCCTCGCAGGCCGGAGTCCATTCAAAGTTCTTCGCTTTCTTTAAGGCGGAGAAGAATAGAAAACTCATGTCGGTTGACTTGGAGATGAATCTGTTAAGTGCAGCAATTCTCCCTGCTAGTCGCATGACGTCTTTTGGGTTGGTAGGAGAAGGAATATCTATTATGGACTTGATTTGACTTGGATTGGCTTCAATCCCTCGTCGCGTGACCAAGTATCCAAGAAATTTCCCTGAAGCGACACCAAAAGCACATTTTGTTGGATTCAATTTCATACCATATCTCCTCATTGTGTCGAACGCCTACTCCAAATGTGATAGATGTTTTTCGGCTTCTAATGATTTCACCAACATGTCATCTATGTAGACCTCCATTATTTTCCCAATTCGCTGAGAAAACATTTTATTTACCATGTGTTGATATGTGGCTCCAGCATTTTTTAGGTCGAATGACATCACTTTGTAACAATAAATACCTCTGTTTGTGACAAAGGTTGTCTTCTCTTGGTCGTTTAGATGCATGAGGATTTGATTGTAGCCCGAATACGCATCCATGAAACTTAGCAATTCATGACTTGCTGTAGCGTTAACCATCGAATCAACATGAGGCAATGGGAAAGAATCATTGGGGCATGCTTTATTCAAATCTGTGAAGTCGATGCAGACTCGCCATTTCTTATTCTTCTTTCGTACAATCACCGCATTAGCTAACCACTCTGAGAATTGGACCTCTTGAATGGCTCCATTTTGTAGCAATTTTTTGACTTCTTCATCAATGATCTGATTTCTTTCCGGGGCGAACTTTCTTCTCTTTTGTCTGACAGTAGGGTAATTTAGGTCTACATGGAGCTCATGGGTGATTAACTCTGGGTCGATTCCGGTCATATCTTCGTGAGACCAGGCGAAGCAATCATGCCGCTTCATCAAGAAGTCAATTAAGTCCGCTCGTAGCTTGGGATATAGGTTAACTCTAATTTGCGCTTTGTGATCAGCGTACTGTGGGTGAATTTGGACTTCGTCGAGCTCCTCTATACTTGGTAGATCTGGTGGTGAAGCACCAGATCCCTTCATTAATTGCTATGCTGTTTGAGATTTTGCTTTTAAAGTCGTTTGGTAACAACTTCTGGAAGCAGATTGGTCTCCTCTAATCTCTTGGATTCCCCACCTTATAGGAAATTTCAGCACTTGATGGTAAGTTGACTAGACTGCCCTCATCTCATGAATCCAAGGTCTGCCAATAATTAAGTTGTAGGCTGAGGGACAGTCGAGGACCAAAAAAGTAGTCATCTTATTGATTCCTTTCGCATAGACTGGAAGTGTTATCTCCCCAATGGTGAATTTCTGTTCGTCGCTGAATCCAATAAGAACAATTAACCTCATGTTGATCTTTTCTATCTCGGTTCCCATATCAGAAAGTGTAGTTCTGAAGATGATGTTTGCTGACGAACTCGTGTCAACTAAGACTCGTTTGACCATAAAATTTGCAATCTGTAAAGAGATCACCAGCGCGTCATGATGTGGATTCATTTGACTGGAGTTGTTGTCGTCTGAAAATTCAATTGTTAAGTTTGTAAACATCCCCTCTATTGACATGGTCGAATGGAAAAAACCCATTGTTTCTTCTCTGACATGTCGTTTCGCGGCTGAATATGAGACACCGCTGACTTCGGAACCACCAGAAATAAAACTTACAGTATTGTTGATTGGTGGGGTGGTGTGGGGCCATCTTCTTTCTCGTTTATCCGGGACATTATAGCTTTACCCTTCTCTGAAAGCAAATCCTTCTTGTGTCTATTATTCAGCAATTCTAATACTTCCAATCTTAGAGCCACGCAATCTGCTGTCGTATGCCCATAATCCCGATGAAATTCACATCATTTGCTGGTATCTTTCTTGGCTGAATAATCTCTGGAGCATGGGGGCCATCTTACTTCGCTCCCCATCTTCTTGAGGACCGAAACCAGTTCTCCTGGGGAAACCGTGTGAAATTATATTCTGGGAGTCGTTCCCCGTTCACGGATTTTTCTTGTACCCTGAACGGCAATGGTTGACGCTTGAAGTCTCGGTTGAAATGTCGATGCATATTTTGATGGTTCTTCATGTCTGTTGGTCGTGGTGTTCTATTGGGAAATTCCTTATGCCGTTTAATAGTATCTTGAGTACTATGCGTAGAAAATTAGAAGAATTCTCCTTTTTTTGTTCATATTGTCTTCCTCCCACCTTATTTCAATTTGAGCTCGAACCATGGCTTGATCCATCGTGTAGCATCGAAATTTAGTGAGTTTCGTGTAAAGTCCACTTTCTAGAAGCATACCATTTCTAAATGCTTCTACTGTAGTAGGTTGATGGAGGTCAGGGATAGTTATCTTTTCTTTATTGAAGCGAGCCACGTAGCTTCGTAAAGATTTTCCTTTAGGTTTGGGGGAGGAAATTAGTTGATTAGTACCTTATTTTTAGTTTGTGTGTTGTTTTTATTTTTAGTCCAAAATTTTTCGAAAAAAAAAAAAAAATTGAAAAATTGAAAAAAAATTACAAAAATATTTTGTGTTACTATTAGTTTAGGGGTTAGATACCGTTACTTGTATCTAATTTCTTTTTACTTATTTTTTTGTGTTTCAGGTTCTCAGAAACTACATGAGACGAACCAGAAGCTTTGAACTCCGATCGCTTGACCCAGAAATTGAAAGAACCATCAGACAGTTGAGAAGGGAAAGGCGAGAAGGCCAAGAAGCTTTAGTCAACATGGAACCTGAACCTTTGAACGTTGCACCACCAATTCCCATTCGAGACAGAACCATTCCGATGGTTGACAGACTCATTTCCTGTATTGTACTTCCTCCCTTACCAGCAAATGTGTGTGACATCAAAACATGCATTCAGATGATTCAGCAGTCAGTTCAGTTCGGGGGGAATGCAACTGAAGATCCTAATGCCCACATCAGTAACTTCCTGGAAGTTTGCGGCACTTTCAACTACAACAGAGCATCAGAAGAAGCAATGAGACTGCGAGTTTTTCCATATTCCTTGAAGGACAGAGCTAAAGCTTGGCTACATTCACTACCAGCAGGTTCTATCACAACTTGGAACACTTTAGCCACCAAATTTCTTGCAAAGTACTTTCCACCAGCCAGAACCGGAAAGCCGAGGAATGACATCACATCCTTTGTACAACAAGATTCAGAATCCCTCTGCGAAGCTTGGGAAAGGTATAAAGATTTACTCCGGAAATGTCCTCACCATGAGATTCCAAAATGGCTTCAAGTCCAAACATTCTATAATGGGCTTTCTGGAATAATGAGAACCACAATCGATGCTGCTGCTGGAGGAGCCTTGATGGAAAAAGGAGAAGATCAAGCCTGGGACCTAATCGAAGAAATGGCCAACAACAATTCCTTGTGGCCAACAGAAAGGAGCATGATCCAAAGAATTGCATGAATTTATGAAAGTGGAGACAATACAGCAGTCAACACCAAGCTGGATCAGATATGCAAATGTCTAGAAACACTTAGCACGCAAGTTGTGAACATCGCTGGATCCACAAGTTCACCATATGGAGGAGCACCAGAACCAAACCAACTTGAAGAAACGGTGAATTATGTCAGCAATTTCAACAGACAAAGGAACAATCCATATTCCAACACCTACAATCCAGGGTGGAGGAATCATCCCAATTTTTCATGGAGCAACAATTCAGGCCAACAGCAGAACTATCCACCTGAATTCCAGCAACAGAACAAAAGCCAAGAGCAAGCAAATGAACCAGGAATGACATAAGTGTTGACCCACTTGAAAAAGATAGAAGCAAAACACGACTCTCACGCAGCAAGATATGATGCTATGTTTCAATCCCAAGAAGCATTAATTCAAAGTCAATCTGCTTCTATTAAAGCACTGGAGAATCAAATTGGACAACTGGCAAATGCTCAGAGTTACAGACCACCAGGTACCCTTCCTAGCAACACAGAGCCAAATCCAAGAAACATGGGGAAGGAGCAATGTCATGCCATCATGTTAAAAAGCGGTATTGAAATCAACAAAGATATTGGAGTCAATTCAACTGCTGAGGAAGTTCCAAAAGAAACAAAGCAACAGATGGAGGAAAAAGAAGCAAAGGAAAAAGAATAGATCACTCCACCTCCACCTTTTCCTCAACGTCTTCAGAAGAACAAATTGGACAAGCAATTTTCCCGGTTCCTAGAGATCTTCATAAAGCTGCATATCAACATTCCATTTGCAGAAGCGTTGGAATAAATGCCCACCTATGCCAAATTCATGAAAGATATTCTTTCACGAAAACGGAGATTGGGAGATTACGAGACAGTAGCATTAACAGAAGAATGCAGTGCCATCATTCAGAGGAAACTTCCCCCGAAGTTGAAAGATCCTGGCAGTTTCACTGTTCCTTGCGTCATAGGAGAACATAACTTTGGTAAGGCTCTGTGTGATTTAGGTGCTAGTGTTAACTTGATGCCTTTTTCTATTTTCAGGAAATGCAGATTGGAGAAACAATGCCCACTTCAGTCTCACTACAACTTGCAGATAGAACGCTCGTATTTCCGAGAGGTGTAGTTGAAGATGTGCTGGTCAAGGTTGACAAATTCATTTTCCAGCAGATTTTATTGTCCTTGATATGGAGGAAGACGCAGACGTGCCAATCATCCTTGGGAGACCATTCTTGGCTACAGGTCGAACCATTATTGATGTACAAAAAGGAGAACTAACCATGAGGGTACAAGACCAAGAAGTAACATTCAATGTTTTCAAAGCCCTGAATTTCCCAGATGATGAAAAGAAGGAGGAATGTTTCAGACTTGATGTGATACACAGTACCATTCAGAACTCTGATGAAAGACAAAGTTCTACTGACAAACTTAAAACATGTCAATTGTCTGTGGAGCCTAAAGATAAAGCATCTTTTGTACTGAAGGAGCCAATTCTTGCACTACAAGCAACAGAAGAGAAAAAGTTCCACCAGCTCAACGAATTGGAGGAATTTCACAATCAGCCTTTTGAGGATGCCAATTGTACAAAGAAAAGGGCAAGAAAAGACATGATGAGAAATTAGTGCGCATACAACTGGAACCAGGGCAGAAGGTACTGTTAAACAAATCAAGGATGAAATTCTTCCCATGGAAGCCAAAATCACGGTGGTCAGGTCCATTTGTGATCACCAAAGTTTTACCAAATAGAGCCGTTGAGATACATGATCCTGAAGCTAACAAAACTTTCAAGGTTAAAAACAAGCGTGTCAAGCACTACTGGGGAGAATCATTTGAGCGACAAAAAGAAAGTGTTACACTTTCAGATCCAGCTTAACGTTCGAGAAGTCAAGTCTGGCTGACGACTTTAAACTTAGCGCTAGCAGGGAGGCAACCATGCAATTTGTGTATATATTGTGATTTGGTGTGTTTTATTTTTGCAGGTTAGTCATTTCAAAATGGAAGATGCTCTCGCAAATCTTCGCAAGCAATTTCCTTCCCTTCCTCAAAATCTCTGATGAAAGTCTATAAAGCTCGCTTGGAACGGATGAGATTACTGATGATTAAAGGTATTCCTACTGACATTCGTTGGTTAATTGAAGCACGGGTTCGATTGGCAGGTGAGTTTTTTGACTCTTTTATTTCACATCTGCCTGGTTTAGGAAAGATCACATATGCTAAAAAGAAAAGAGCCAAAAGAATGTGTGTTTGTTATAAATGTGCTCGCATGTTTTGTAATACTCGTTGTCGTTCTTTAGGAATGGTGTCTGATAATCGCGAAGACAAAATTAAATTCATTAGGGATGGCTTGAGTAATGAGTCTTTAGATGATATATATTTAACTCTTGAGACGCACCCCAGTGGATATGTTCACATAGCCATCGCAAATTACATACAATTCCAAAAAGAAAGAGAACAATTAAGTCTCGGGAATCTGACTCAAAAAGACCCTGTTTGCCAATTTATAAGAAAATTGGATGGGAAGCTTGTCCCTGACGCATAGACGTCAATCAAGCCGTTACTTTTCTTGTAAATATTATATCTCTTTGTATTTTCTTAATAATTATTTGTTTTGTTGTTTTCTTTTATTTTCCCCGACATGATCCAGACCTTTTTGACTATCACGATATTATTTCGCTACTAATCGTCCTCTGGAAGATACTTGTGCTATTTTTACTCATCCTTTTCAGGTACTATAAATTCAGCCCGTCATTGCACTTTGAAGGCATCCAGAGTTGAGAAAGAAATACATATAAAAAAATGGAAGCCACTTCAAGAAGACGAGTTGAAAACATCTGTGTGTTTTGCGGTAGTAGTGTTGGAACTAAACCACAATACATAGAAGCAGCACAGGAATTGGGTCGAGTCTTAGCTGCAAGGAATATGCATTTAATATATGGCGGAGGCGATCTTGGACTTATGGGGATCGTTTCAAAGGTTGTACAGGAATGAGGCAGTCATGTTTGGGAATCATCCCAAAACCCTTGGCAGAGGCGAATCTTATTGGATCATCAAACGGAGAGGAACTGATCGTGCCAGGTATGTCTGAACGATTGGTAGAAATGATTAACCGTGCTGATGCTTTTATTGCTTTGCCAGGTGGCTTGGGTACATTGGAGGAAATTTTTATAGTACTATCTTGGGCGAACCTGAACATACATCAGAAACCGCTTGGACTGTTGAATGTTGATGGATTTTATGATTTTCTTTGTGTGTTTCTTGATGATGCCCGGAGAAATGGGTTCGTGTCAAAACCTTTAAAAGAACTCCTCTTTACTGCCAGAACTGCTCCGGATCTAATAGACCAACTCATAGCCTATGAACCACGAGTTGACCCTATCATTTCAAAGATAAATTGGTCCGAGGACGATCGTGGTAAGAGGCGTCGAATTAATCTGGATCTTAACCTTTAATTTCCTGTAGATTTTTAGCTAACCAGGTACGACCTTCTTAACTCTCCTTTTACTGTTTAAGACATTGGGGACAATGTTTCATTTAGGTTTGGGGGAGGAGGAATTAGTTGATCAGTACCTTGTTTTTAGTTTGTGTGTTATTTTTATTTTTAGTTCAAAATTTTTTCGAAAAATACAAAAAAATTGAAAAATTTTCAAAAATTACAAAAATATTTTGCGTTTTTGTGTTTTTATTTTGACTAAAAGGGTGAAATTGGTAAGAGATAGTTGAGTAAGGAGTTTCCACTCCTGAGACGTATCTCAAGCCTATTTCGAAACAAGTTATTTTTGTTTATTTTATTTTGAATTATTTAATTTGTGAATTCTCCTTAAAACGGACTAAAATGGATCTTCATATGTTCAGTTAGCAAATATTATCAACATATATAGTAACATACGGACATGAGCTAAATTGAAAAGTTTGTAATATTCAGTGCTCTAGTTTAATTGGAGGAAACATCTCAAAAAGCAATAGAGTAAAAAAAAAAAAAAAAAAACTTCTGAGATCCGAGTTATTAAGTCTGTAAGGGTGTTTTAACACCTAGTGCCCTAAAACCAACTGGTTTGGGAGTCACTGGCCCAAAGCTCGTTACATGGATCAAAGATGCTGCAAAAATATATATATCTGAAGTCTGGGTAATTAAGTCCGTAGGGGTGTCTTAACACCTGGTGCCCTAAAACCAACTGGTTTAGGAGTCACCGACCCAACACTCGTTACATAGATGGAAGATATTGTATATAAATAAAAAATAGGAAAAATCAAAGAAAAAAATCAGAAAAATGAGAAAAATTATTCCATTGCTACAAAAAGGTGTGAAATCTGATAGAACTTTAGGACAAAAATATTACTCTCTTATCAACTGCACTTATGACTGTTGTGGGCAAAAAATGAGTTGATTAATATTTTGTTGGCTGTGTATATGGAGAATGGTAAATATAATCGGAGAATTTACTTATTCAATAATTTAGAATAAAAAAAACAACAAGTAACTTGGATTAGAAGTTTCACCTGATTAGTCACTAACATCTTTATTCTCTTTTCGGTTGTCTTTTTGCTTTGTGTGCATTAGTTTTATTACCTTTTTACTTTTGTAAAATGTTTATGGGTATCATTGCTGTGTAAACCCTCAATAGACTACAACTCGTCCACTAGGGACACCTAGGGGTTTAAAGGCTTGTTGCATATGCTAAATGCAACCGTGATCCCTACGAAAGTGGCTTAGTTAATTTTATTTTCATGTTATTTTATTTTATGTTTTGCTCGAGGACTAGCAAAATGTTAGGTTTGGGGGTGTGATGAGTGGTATTTATATCACTTATTCCCACTCATTTGACCTAATATTTCGTATATTTTCTCGAGTTTTGTGAACGTTTTGATGTATTTTGTGTTATTTTACAGATAAATAAAGTTTAGAAAGCATTGGAGGCAATTTGGGGCAAAAACGGACAAAAATGCGTCAACAGGGTTATTTTGGTCCTTAGCGCGTCGCGACGCTGAAGACTATCACGTCGCGACGTCTAAAATATGCCGAACAGTGCTAACATGCGCCTGGTCCACAAATCAGAATCTGAGAAAAGTTTGACTTTGCTAAAATGCGCCGTGCCACGTGTCACCATCACAGCCGATCTGCTAACATGCGTTGTGCCACGTGTCAGCATCCTACGGTGCCGACAGTCATCATCGCCACGTGTGCCACGTGTCATCCTACGTGTCTCCATGTCATCAGCCACGTCAGCAAGTCAACAAGTCAAAATTGCCACGTGTCGTGCCACATCATCATCAGCCAATCAGGAAGTGACACGTGTCGCAATTCTACGGCACCGACAGTCTCTTTCCCACGTGTCGCCACGTCATCGCCACGTCACCGCCACGACGTCATCGCCACGTCAGCATCAATAATTGAGTATCTAATCCTTATCTGACACGTGGCGGATAAGAATCTCAGCGACCAATCAGAAGCCGCCACGTGTCACATTATTGAAGCCCAACTACCATGCGCCATGTGTCACCTTATCAGCTTATCCAGAATCTTCAAACAGGCGAACCAGAGCGTGCTACGTCGACAAAATCTGGCGTAGCGACGCTGAGGGACCTGGCGTCGCGACGCTGGAAGCCTACCGAGGCCTATAAATTGAGCTCGAGATTTCAGAATTGAATGCACCACACTCTCTCTTATATTCTATCTAAAGAGAGAGTTTATCTCTCTACTTTCTTTAATTTTTTAGTTTTTTTTAGTTTTTTAGTTTTGTAATTAATTTTAATTACGTTTTGTTAATATAGTAATTTAATTTTTACTTTTTACAGTTTTTATTATTTACCATGAGGAGGTAACTCCCCCAGCTAGGGTGAAAGATAATTCTTTTACTGTTACTATTTAGATTAATCTCCCTTAAAAATAATATATTCACTATTTAAAATATTGACTTAAAAAGGATATCGCCAGATTGGTCGGTTGGTAATTCATTTTAATCTGATTTAAAACTGACTATAAAGGATACCGCCAGATTGGTCGGTTGGTAATTTAATTTTGGTTCCGCCTTTATGGCTGGTTGGACTTAATTTGACTTAATTAGGTTATCGCCTATATGGCTGGTTGGAAAAAGAATCACAAGTTTATATATTATTTTATGGGAGATATCTAAATTAGTAGTAGTAAAAGTAATTCCTTTTACCTTAGCATTTATTTTATTGTAATTTACTTTTCAGTATTTACTTTACCGTATTTTTACTTTATGTCTTTTATTTTCAAGTTTTTACTAGCCCTAGTTATGTGTTGTAACTAAATTAGTTATCTGGGGTTGTGATGAAATCCAATATCACCGTTTTATAAAGGTTAGATTATAGCTTGGGTAATATAAAGATTTATTTATTGAGTCTTAAACTTAATGCTTTTTCATTAACTGGCCATTAATAAAATTGATCTGGTAAATCTAAAATGAACTAGACATAGGGATTTTAGGTTTCAGCCTTAGACTCAATAGCCCACGATCTTCCTTGATGATAGATAACCCTTTAATAGATTTCCTTACAGGATAGGAATATACCTGTCGGGCGGGGGTAGCCATAATTGGAACTTAAACTTAATGAATCCAGATAATTTGGTTGACATAGACATATGGTTCAATTGGGTTAAACTGGGTATTTGTGTCTGACCATCGACAGAGGCTTACACATAATTTAGTGTCCAGGTTAATAAATCAATATATTACCCAACTTTAAGATAACCACTTCATCTTTAAAATGATATTGGAAGAAATCACAACCCTAGATAGTTTTTAATATTGAATTTTCTTAAAACCTATTTTCGACAATTTTATTTACTTGTTTTTAAATTTAGAATCGTCACCATTTCAAATCAATCAATCAACTTGTTAGATATTAGTAATCATTTGACCTCATAAAATTAATAGTTTAGATATTAAGTCCTCGTGGGATCGATATTTTTATACTACTTGAACGATACGTGCGCTTGCGTTATACGTGTGTGTTTACGCCGGTCAGTATGGAAAACCATACTACCATTAGATGCCAAGAACCCTGTATATGGCAATTGGTCGCCTAATTGGGAAGGTCCATTCGAGGTGGATAGTGTATTGCCAAATGGAGCTTACCATTTAAAGAGTTTGAGTGGAGAAATACATGCCAGAGCGATAAACGGCAAGTACTTGAAAAAATATGTACCTTCGTTATGGGAACATGAGAATGTAACGTTCTCCAGATAAAAAATATGTGGATATGTAAACACAAATAAATAAATAATGTAGTTTCACTAATTAAGGACAAAGACGTCCCTAAAAATTACAAGCAAAGGACGATGTAACGTCCAACATTAAATGAATACATAATCAGTCTTTGGCTGATGGCCATTGAAAATTTTCAGTGGAGTCCTTCATAGCAGAAAACATTTCCCTCAATCGATGCCATTCCTTCTGTATCTCTAAATCGGCTGTCGCAAGATCGGTCAAGCCCTTCTCAAAATCAACTTGAGCTAAATCTTTGAACTCCGCCATAAAAGTGTTCACCTCAGCTAATTGAGAAGCAATGGTTTTTCTTTTGGCCTCTCTTCTCATGTGACTATCCTCGATAAGGCATTGAATTTCCTATAATTGTCATTCTATATCCAGCAGCACTGACTCCTCCATCACCATTTCGTCTGTAGTTTCCTGTATAGTTTGGCGGAAAGTGTTGAGGTAATCATGTAGTCTTTCTTTCTTGGCCATGGAAGAACGAAGCCCAACCTTCTGACTGTGTATATTACGGTAACGAAGAATAAGGGCTGCAACCTCGTTCTGTAAGTCTTGGAGGAAAAGTCGGTTCTCCACTGGTATAGGTAACACAGGAAGACCCAACAGTCGAGATAGTTCTGAGGAAACCTTTTCTAACTTGGGCATATTTTCGGGTGAAGCGGCTTGACCAATTTCCAGCGAAGTGAGAGAGGCATATTGATCAACGACCTCCCGAAGAGCCTCCAAGTTTGTAGTTGCTCAGGCGGAAGACGAGGAAAGCTGAGCCGCAGCACAGGCTAGCCGATCAAGATCGGCCAGAAAGTCCTGGACCGATGTCATTAACGGATCGGACCCCTGTGTATAAAAAAAATCTAGCAAACAAGAGCCAAAAGGAACATAGAAAGGAAAAGAGGAAAAAAATACTTACAGCTCCAGATCTAGAGGTGGAACTGGATGGCTGATCAGCGGTCGCCATAGGTGATGCAGGCTCTCTTCTAGGAGATTGAGGGGGGGAACGTGAGATGTCGCCCGAAGAAATGATGGCGAGGGGACTAGAGATGATGGACGTTCGGGAGCAGAAGGTTTTTGCATCGAATGAACATGAGACAGCGAGCCCGAATGGTGATGAGAGCCGATGATCGTGAGGAGAAGGTCGTGGTACCGATCATGAAAAAGATGAGGAACTCGGCATGGTTGACGGCTAGGCCTCTGCGGAAGAATCAGAATCAGAAGAGTCAGTAACATAAATAACTTTCATCTCTGCATAAATACGGTGAATTACATCATCTTTATACAGTGACTGAGCCTCCTCTATTAACTCCAATCAGCCAGACTGAACAGGCCGTCTATATCCCTATAACTTCCCCTAAATCTCGCAGCAGACCACCTGCGCATTAAGGATAAATCAGTTTGAGATGACGCCAAAGAGGCTCGTCATCCGGCAAAATAGGCTCGTTATCTGGCCGAATAGGCCCGTCAACTAGTTCTTCCACAGTAGGGACATGATCGTCCAATGGGTGATATTCAAATAAGGGATAGTCCCTTGGGATTTCCTAAAAAAACGGGCGCAAACGGCCTAATATTATACTTGACCCTTGACCCCGTACCTTGGGGATCGGCCCTGGTCGAATGGGTGGCATCAGCTGTTTCGTCCCCTTATGGTGGGTGTTGAATGATTGGAGTATCGGTCGCCTTACTCCCATCTGATGGAAGTTGAACGACCGGGGTTTCGGTAGCTTCAACCTCCACCAAAGGATTTTGGCTAAATGGAGCCTCAAGCCCCGAAGCATGAGCCGATTCAGACATGCCGGAAGATGGTTTTATCCTGGACGTCTGCACGAGAAACAAAATCAATTTAAAAAAAAATTACCTTAGCCGACGAAGAATCAGGGGCTCGTCCGAATCAGAACTATGGTCAGAGAATGATGTTTTCGTTTAGCTTGTTGGGAGCTCACCTTCTTTGACCTTGCTTTCTCAATAGGCTTCATTGACCCAGCTGTATCCGAAGGCTTTGAGGAGAAATAAATGCCAGAGAAAACTAAATAAGAAGGCAAAGAAAATAGCCTTTCACGGCTAGACGGCCAAAAACGATCAAAGAGGGGGTAGACCGATGTGCAAGGAGAGAAAGAAACACATGAAAAAGAAGATAGCAAAGAACGAGCCTCAGACAAACACTAATCAATGTCTGAAAGTGAAAGGACCTTGAAATATTACGATGGGGTGGAATGAGAATGAAACAACGGAAGGGGCCATCATTGAACGAGACCGAATTGGTGGGCGATGAAGTTGGGAAAGTATATTTCCACCCCAGCCTTGCCATTCGCGCCAGTCAAAATAGCATGAATCAAGTCACGTGTGCATAAAAACTTGCGCCATATGCGATTGACCGATTCATCCCCATCTGACTCGGGAAGCTCATGGACAAAAGAAGGGTTGTCGCCCAAGGACAAAGGAAAGAAAGACGGTGTTAGGGTTGATGCTCTGAGCGCCAATCCGGATCGTATTTATGTCCGATTCAGGAATACAAGCAATATTTTTTTTCCATAATATTACTAATTTAAATGGTAGCACCTCTTGTATTTATATACGTATTTCAATCAATTTTAGATTGATTAAATTGAAACTAAATCTGGTTTAGTGATATGTATATATATTAGACAAAGACCCCAGGATATTACAACGTAGTGCACAGTTGCAACATTGTTTGTAATTGACATTGGGAAGTGTCACTATAAGTTGAATATCCTCAAATTAAATTCCAGGTCAAGATTTACTGACACGGGTCGGTTAGTAAAATCCACTGAGACCAGTACATGTCGTATATCGGACTTGGTCCGATGGTTTATCCCAATGAACCATAAGTCTTGGGAGACTCGTATAGACGTGTAGGTGTTTATTTGATAATTACTGAACGACTCACCGAAGATTTCCTAATAGATGGTACACCAACGTCAATAGGAATCTTCTCGGGTTGAGTATCATAGTTATTCTTTGACTTGAGATACCACTGTGGATATATGAGTTATCCTCCACACTTAGATGACAGTCACGTCACCGATCTATTTAGATCAGACCTCCGCCTGTTCGTTGGGTGTGGACTCATGCTCATGATATCCTGTGAGTATCAAGAAAGGATCCGTCAGTTCTGTGTACAGAGCATAGGTAGTCCTTTGTGATTAGCAATCTGTTAAATCTATGGCTAATATACTTTGGAAGTGAGTTCCGAATGTTATTTAGAGATTGCTAATTGATACGTCGACGAGATTATTCCTAAAGAGATTTGACGTTTATATCTATATCTCTGGGATAATCCGGATACCTGTGACGGAGGGATTATACGTATGCAGTGACCTCGACCTGCATGATTCAGCGAGTTTATCTGTGGTCGTCATAATTTACGGGTGGGTGAATTATGGACACGAAATTGGATTTCGTGAAGGATATACCTGAATCTTGAGAGTCTCACTAATAAAATATAATCGTAGAGCACTAGGGCAACTGTTATGAATAATACTGATTATTTATAACTCGTTTAATAGTTAAACGAAAAATACATGCAATCGGGACCTAACGGTCATTTCCGAATTAATGTATATTTGTATTTAATACTTGATTTTATTAAATACACATTAATTACAATATAAATTTGTGATATTTGGGATATATCATTAATATATGTATTTGAGATATTTAATGTAAATATAATATATATATTTAAGATATTTGTATTTAATTTTTTAATTATTTAATTGTTAAATAATTAAATTAATTAATAAAGTAAATATATTTTACATGATTTATTTATGGAAATGGCAAGTTATAATTGGTGACACTTGTTTGTTTACTTGATATAGGATAAAGGTTATCCTTTTATTTTGTAAACATGTTCCAATTAAAATGAAACAAATAGTAAAATGCTTATTATTTTTCCTTTATTATTCACGGTAATAACAAAAGAAAGGAGATAAGTATTTTTGTTTCATTTCAACAACAACAATACAAGGTTTTAAAAATTCACTAAGTTAAAAATTGAGAGGAAAAAGTGAAGAACAAATGGAGAAAAGCTTGGAAACTTGAAGTTTTGTAAGTTATTTCCATTTCTTCTTCAACTAAGAAATTTTCTTCTAGGATTCTATGCTTCAACTTGTGTAGCTTAGAATTTTTTCTAATATTTAATTATGTGAAGTAATGTGTTGAAAACTTATTTGAAGGTGTTTAGCATGTATAATTAATTTATTTTCTTATTAATGTAATTAAGCTTAATAAATTAATTAGAAAATTAAAGTTGTCATTCTAGAGTTAATTAACCATTCATAATTAGCCTAGAATTGTTCTTGATTAATTTCATGATGGTGAGATTTAATTGGTGTGGCAATTTGAAGATTAAAGTGTTGAATTTTGTCAATTTAATGTAAATTGTCCAATTTGAGTGATTTATGAAATTAGGGTTCTTAACCCATTCAAATTTTGGGGCTTTTCATATATATGATATAATTTGATGTATATTTGATGTATGTCAAATTTGGGATTGATTGGATTTGATCTTGATGTGTTTTGAAGAAATTGGGCCAAATTGCAATTATAGAAAATCTGGGCTGTTTTTGTAATTCTGGAAAATTACTGGGCAGTTTCGAATTCTGGAAAAGTTTCTGGATTATGTTGCAAATTGTATAAATTTTTGGGATTGATTTGGAATCAATTAAATATGTATTTGAATATTTAAGGACCAAAATAATTAATTTGCAAAGTATTGGGATCTCAAAGCAATTAATGATAAATCTGATTTTTCAGATAAAAATTCAATTTTATTTATTGAGTAATTATAATAAATTAGTTTATTGTAATTGCCCAAAAAAAATATTTATCGGAAATTATTTCGGAGTGAAAATACGCAAAAACGGCGAAAAACGGCGTTACCGGGTAACGGCTGCCCAAACAGTGAACTGGACACTGTTCGGGAAGCCCACGAACTGTCCAAATGTTTTGGGGCTGACCTGGGCAGTCCCCATGAGCATTGGCCGGTCGGTTTGGCCGGAAACATGTTTTATGCTATTTTGCGGGAAAAATATATTCGCAAAAGTTTCGCGATGTTTCTATATTATTTTTGTCGTTATAATGATATCGAATAAATATTTTGTGGAGAAATTAAATGAATTATTAATATTTGATATTAAATAATTTATTTGTAAGTTTAAAAATTTTAAACTATGATTTCGACCGAATCGCGCTCCGTCCGCTGCGCCTCTCTGATTTGACCCCAACAAACAGAACCTGGGAAAAGGGTGTAGAAATACTCAAAAATAGAGCGAGGAAGAAGGGAAGTTGGCCCCAGTTGGGCGAACAAGAGGCCTGCACAAGGATACGAGCGATTTGATTCGATAGAGCAGAAGACAAAAAAATAGGCTCTAAACCAAAGCTGAAAGAGCCAAAGAGGATCGGAGGCGATTGGTGAAGCCCCAGACCGAAGCTATTTTTGGAGAACGACCAAACCCCGATAAATGGCGGCCAACAAAAAGGAGCACAAATCCAAACGCCGACCGTTAGGATATCCGACGAAATAGGAAGGTAGCCCGTTACGGGTTTCTAACTAGGCACGCACAAATGATGTATTTGCAAAGCCAATAATGAATAAAAGTGGTGCGTTCCTGTTGGGGTTGGTGCTCAGGACGCCAATCCGGACCGTATTTTTGTCTGATTCATGAATATGAACATCTCATTTTTCCATAATATTACTTAATTAGTGGTTGCACCTCTTGTTTTTGTATACGTATTCGATCTGATTACGATTAGATTGAAACTAAATGAAGTTTTTGAGAACTCTATCCTTAAAATTCATTACATGTCTTTGAACTGTTCAAAGATCTTTGATACGATCAAACATATTAATTTAAAGCAATTAGTTCTAAGGTTATTCAGTGAATATGATTCTTATTCAATATTATTCTTCCACGATTCCATCTTGATGGAATTGAGTAGTGGGAGCAGTCGAATCTTATATGATTTGATTCGTTTGATATTGAATGTTACCGAATTAGTTTCAATACTCTTAGGGATATGCTCCAATAACACTAGTTCATCTTTTTAGTTAAGGTTCCATTAATTTCTACAGTTACATATATGATATGTATAGGTAGAAAATCTGAATCTTGAAAAGTTTGAGATTTGAATCTTTCTTTTATATAATAGTTATATAATTGAAATTACTTACTCCTCGGAGGTATAAGTAAAAGTTTATCGTTTATTCTATTTAATAGAATATTGTATTCTATTTAATAGAATATCTTTCCTACGATCCTAAGTAATAAAATTGTTTTATCACTTGGTGTGTAACATCGGATGTTAACCATTGTAGAAAGGACTTGACTTATTGAAGTCAAATGTGAGAATGATAAATTATAAATGGAACTACGTAATTAATAAGATGAAACAACCCTTATACATCTTCTATATAAGTCTAATAGGATATCAAAATCATTTATGAGTATTTAATACTTAATGGTTCTGTTGTTTTCTTACCGAAGAAAATTATCCTATAACTTATAATGGAAGCGATATTTGATATCGATTCTGGAAGTTCATCATTGAACCATAGATCTAAGATTGTTCATAGCTTACTACGATCAAGTTTTGAACTTGATTAAGCTTTCATTATGAATTAGTTCATGATTTGTGCTAATTGTTTGCGCAGCGATAACAATGTTAGCTTATTAAAGGTTTGACCTTTATAGTATGACAATGAGAAAGATTATACTCAGCAATCTATTGTAGATTCTGAGGAAACTTGTAGATAAACACTGAATGACTCACCGAAGACTCGTATAGACATGTCGTATTTGATCTTGGCATGTTTTGAACAAAAGGGACCAAAATACAATTACTTGAAAATTTGGGGTGCTCACGGCAATTACTCAAAAATTGGCGATTTGTGTTAAATCTGATTTTAATGCACTATATGTGTTGAAAAATATTTTAGAAATGATTTAGAATCATCCAAAATTATATTTGATAATTTTTGGGCTAAAATAATCAATTTACAAAGTTTTGGGGTAATTCGGTAATTACCAAGAAATTTGATCTCTTGTGTAATTTTTCAGAATTTGATAATTGGATAATTAAATAAATAAGTTTATTTAATTGATCCGAGAAAATTTTGAAATCGGAAATTTTTATTTTCCACTATTCCGCTGCTTTACCAGTATTCCGCCATAAAACCACATCAAAATGGTATCAGAGAGAGTCTGATTCTGGCCACCCTAATATGATTATGCCTTTTAAATTCAATGTTTAATTTATTCTTTACTTGTTGCATGCATGTATTTATTTATTTAATTTGATTAAATAAATTAAAAGAATCTTTTGCGGAAAATTCCTAAATAATAAGGTTTTATGTAATTTATATATTTGATGCATATTACATGGTCCGTCTTGTCAATACGGTTTATGAATATTTTTCTGTGACTACATTCGAGACCGTACCTCTGTTGTGAGGGTGTAGCCGATAGAGATTTATTTATACCGGATGTATATCAGATACTAGATAAATTCAAGCGAAAGCGCAATCCTGAACGTGCCCTAGCTGTCAGGGTTACGCAAGTAGCTTGAGTTTATCATTGATGAGTTTAACCTTGGTACGTCTCCTTGTGGGCCTGCCTTAGCAGTCACAATGAGAAATGACCAGGACCGGAAACCTAAGAGTCATTAGTGAGTGATTGACAAATGAGTTGTCTACCTGATGAATATACGTAGGCGAGACCGTGCCTCTGCTGTGAGTCGAAATATATTCATGGGGTCCACTTCCCATTATGGAATTCAATTTAATTATTGAATTCTCTTTTTCCGTTGGGGATTACGGTATTACGTAAAATAATGGGAGACACTTCTAAGTTTAAAAAATTTCATAACTTAGGCAGTGTGTATTATTATTGAAATTTTCGCTTGTTTGTTTCTTTATTCTATTGTTTATATAGAATTGAACTTTTATTTACTGCACACATATTTTGATATGTTATCTTACTTAACTCTTGGTTGCAGTTATTCTAGAATAGGTTCTAGATACTACTAGGTTATGATATTATTAGATTGGTCTAAACCATCGGGAACTGTTGTTCTGATTTTCTTGAAAAATCAAGATGGTTAATGACTTAGTTTCTAAGTCATGATAGATAATCTAGATAGATATCCCTTTTAGGATATAATACTTTAGAGAGAATAGTTTCTTATGCAGTAAGAATTGACTTGAATTAGCTCATGTCTCGAGATTCTTGACTGGCATTAAGAAAGCCCCATTAGGTATTTGTTTATCTAGTAATGACGTTTCTTAGCTTTAATGACCTTTAGAGGCAATGTGTCTGACACAATTTGCTAATAAGTTATTTACAATTGTTGGGAATAGTTGAATGGAAATAGTAAAGTTAAAGAAATGAGATGTGTATAGTTGTGTATAGAAAATATCGATTTTCACAATACTATAACTATAGGTATTGGATACCAGATCTCCCGTCTAGTTATTTAAAATATTAGTTAATGATTGTTTTGATATTTGATATCGGAACTTGCGACTATTGGATAGTTACTTGTTCTTTATAAACAATTATTATATATTTTAAATATAACTAGTAGTGTCATTGACGTTGAGATAAACATTAAGAAAAATTATTCGGTAAAGTAAATAATTTAGAACGGTGCTTTATGAGTTTAATCACTTAAGCATTAGATGTTTATTATGTATGGTAAATGATGGTTTGATACGAGATCACACCACACATTCTTATCCATTTAATTAATATTGTATTCAGGAAGGTGATTAAGATCTCGTTTAACCAATGATTGTCATTGGACCACCAGATTTTTTTAACTGATACATTGGATGTATGTAGTTTAATAAATAATAATTACTTAAGGTAGTTTTCTTTATTTCGTAACTTAGTTGATGAATTGTCGTAACTTAGTTACGTGTTTCTAAAAGAACACATATTGAACGTCTTGAAATGATCAAGAACATTCAATCTGTTCTGATGAAACGCAGATTGAACATTTTTTACTGGTTCAAAGATATTCATCTGAAGTTTTTGAGAACTCTATCCTTAAATTCATTACATGTCTTTGAACTGTTCAAAGATCTTTGATACGATCAAACATATGAATTTAAAGCAATTAGTTCTAAGGTTATTCAGTGAATATGATTCTTATTCAATATTATTCTTCCACGATTCCATCTTGATGGAATTGAGTAGTGGGAGCATTCGAATCTTATATGATTTGATTCGTTTGATATTGAATGTTACCGAATTAGTTTCAATAATCTTAGGGATATGCTCCAGTAACACTAGTTCATCTTTTTAATTAAGGTTCCATTAATTTCTACAGTTACATATATGATATGTATAGGTAAAAAATCTGAATCTTGAAAAGTTTGAGATTTGAATCTTTCTTTTATATAATAGTTATATAATTGAAATTACTTACACCTCGGAGGTATAAGTAAAAGTTTATCGTTTATTCTGTTTAATAGAATATTATATTATATTTAATAGAATATCTTTCCTACGATCCTAAATAATAAAATTGTTTTATCATTTGGTGTGTAACATCGGATGTTAACCATTGTAGAAAGGACTTGACTTATTGAAGTCAAATGTGAGAATGATAAATTATAAATGGAACTACGTAATTAATAAGATGAAACAACCCTTATACATCTTCTATATAAGTCTAATAGGATATCAGAATCATTTACGAGTATTTGATACTTAATGGTTCTGTTGTTTTCTTACTGAAGAAAATTATCCTATAACTTATAATGGAAGCGATATTTGATATCGATTCTGGAAGTTCATCATTGAACATAGATCTAAGATTGTTCATTACTTACTACGATCAAGTTTTGAACTTGATTAAGCTTTCATTATGAATTAGTTCATGATTTGTACTAATTGTTTGCGCAGCGAAAGCAATGTTAGCTTATTAAAGGTTTGACCTTTATAGTATGACAATGAGAAAGATTATACTCAGCAATCTATTGTAGATTCTGAGGAAACTTGTCTCTAGTCACACTAATTGAACAATTAAAGATATATTGATTAATGTTGATATTAAACTGTACATTTTAGATAAAGAATGCAAAGTGGCGTTTTTTGAATGACTTATTCAGATAAGAGATCAATTGTGATTTCTTTGTTTGAAGAGTTCGTTCTGTAATGGCCCTAGAGTTTGTGTTCTGCTGAGATCGCAGTTTAGTGTGCTAGCTTATAGAGCCTATTGTAGACTCGGATAAGTCTTCCGGAAATCCGTGTTCTCTATTTTTTATATCAGTCAGATTGTCTGATCTTGTCAAAGTATAGAGAATACATATGTGATTGAAGGGTTAGTGGGAGCGTACAAATTACTTTCTAGTGTTATATATCCTAACAACATTATCATTATTATAGTAATAATGATATGTTTGTGAGGTAAAAGTTTACATAAGTCTTCTTTACTCCGTGAAAGCAGTGGGAGTAGTCTCTGTTATATTCGATATAAGTTTTATATAAGATATAAAACTAAGAGACTTGTGAGATACTCCTATTATTCGTGCATTAGATATGATCAAATAAAAGACACAACAAGGCTATATGTATGACAGTTAGTATAACTATTTGACAGTTAATGTGTGTCTTGTATATAGTATTCATCTTTCGTAAAGGATGATTCCTTTTTCGAAAGAGATATTGATTAGAATGTCTAATCAATCTTATGTATCATATGATGATGACATAATGAATACTTTATTATGTGCGATTAAAGATATCGATTTAATCGTAATTGTTACGAGTTATTTTGATATCTTATATACCATAGGATGGATCTTGAAACATGTTCTTTGTGATATTTGAGATATTAAGAACGAGTTTCTAATTCATGGAGAATACAGTCTGCAACCATTAGGGTCATATTAGTTTTTAGACTAATTATGACGTTAGACAGTCTACGTCATAAAGAGTCAGAAAAGATGCATTGGGAATGTCACAGAGGATTCTACTTTGTGAGTGGAATTAGATGTAACTTATGAAGTATCGACTTATGAAGTTGCATAGTGACCTTATAAATTAGAAGTTTTGGATTGCCGTTGTGTTTGTGGTTGTCTTCATAGTATTTTGGATTTAATCCCTAAATATTGGACAACTCAATAGATGTAGCACAATACTGATGTAGCATCAGAGTCATATTAATGTATAATTTAGATTCTACAAAATATGAATGATGCTGGTTATGGGAAACGATGGAGTTTATTTGACAAACTCAATATGTTATAGCGGGCCTACTTCTTGTTGCTTACCTTTTAAGTGTTAGGTGAGCTTTTGAGAGCCATGAGTATACGATACACATTCAGATGTGTATATAATACCGTGGATTGGCACTAGAGCAAGTGGGAGAAATTATTGGGGTTGGTGCTCAGAGCGCAAATCCGGACCGTATTTATGTCTCATTCATGAATACGAACATCCCATTTTTCCATAATATTACTTACTTAGTGGTTGCACCTCTTGTTTTTATACACGTATTCGATCTGATTACGATTAGATTGAAACTAAATGTGGTTTAGTGATATGTATATATTAGACAAATGCCCGATAATATATAATGCAGTACACAATTACAAAGGTAGTTTGTAATTGACATTGGGAAGTGTCACTGCTAAATATATATTATCAAATATAGTTCCTGGTCAAGATTTACTAACACGGGTCGGTTAGTCAAATCCGTTGAGACCAGTACATGTCGTATATCGAGACTTGGTCTGATGGTTTATCCCAATGAACCATGAGTCTGGAGAGACTCGTATAGACGTGTAGGTGTTTATAGTAGATAAACACTGAACGACTCACCGAAGATTCTTAATGGATTGTACACCAACGTCAATAAGAATCTTCTCGGGTTGAGTAGCATAGTGGTCCTTCGACTTGAGATATCACTGTGGATGTATGAGACATCCTCCACACTTAGATGGTAGTCACGTCACCGATCTATTTAGATCAGACCTCCGATTGTTCGTTGGGTGTGGACCGATCCTCAGGATATCATGTGTGTATCAAGATAGGATCCGTCAATTCTGTGTACAGAGCATAAGTAGTCCATATGTGATTAGCAATCTGTTAAATATGTGGCCACAGTATACTTCAAAAGTGAGTTCCGAGTGTTATTTAGAGATTGCTAATAGATACGTCGACGGGATAATACCTATAGAGATTTGACGTTTACATCTATATCTCTTGGATTATCCGGATACCTGTGACGGAGAGATTATACGTATGCAATGACCTCGACCTGTATGATTTAGCTAGTTTATTTGTGGTCGTCATAATTTACGGGTGGGTAAATTATGGACACGAAATTGAATTTTGTGACGGATATACCTGAATATAGAGAGTCTCACTAATGAAATATACTCGTAGAGCACTATGACGACTTTTATAAATAATAGTGATTATTTATAAATCATTTAAACGTTAACCGAAAAATACATGCAAACGGGTCGAACCGTCATTTCCTAATTAATGTGTATTTGTATTTAATATATTATATTATTAAATACACATTAATAAATTGTCAAATAAAGGTATTTGACATATATCATTTATATATGTATTTGAGATATTTAAAGTAAATATAATACATATATTTGAGATATTTGTATTTAATTTTTATTTAATTATTTATTTAATTATTTAATTGTTAAATGATTAATATAATTAAAATATAAATATCTCACCAAATGATAAAGTTATGAAATGATTATAAGTGTAAATTGTTGACTTTATACCAATTTACACTTAAAGAAAAGGTTGTCAAAATGGTTTTGACTTCTTTAGATATTTGATTAAATTGTTTAAAATGAAAATATGTATTTCCTTTTTTCTTTTGAATTTTCGGCTAACACCCTAATTAAATATAATTGTTATATTTTTGAGTTGCTTTTATTGACTTGTTGAATTTCATTAAAGTTGTAATGATTCAAGTTGCAAGTTGATTAAAGAAACTTTAAATGAAACAAAAAATAATATCTAGATATTTTATACTACATCAAATTCGGCCAAGGCTCCTTTTGGTGAAGGTATATATTGTTTTGTTTCACTTTTAGGGTTTAACAAGTTCATATACACAAAAATAGAACACAAAAGTGGTTGAGAGAAAAGGTTGGGAGAAAAGAAGAAAATCTTGGAAATCTTAAGCATTTGTAAGTTTTCTTTCAATTCCTCCAATAGTGGTGGGCATTATCGGATTCGGATCGGATCGGATCGAATCTGAATCCGATCCGACCCGAAATGCTCTCAAATGTTTGATTCGATCGGACCGGATCCTCTTATCGAACTCGATCTGATCCGATTCGAATTATTTCGGATCGGATTGGTTCGATCCGAAATATGATGATTTCGGATCGGATTGGTCCGATTCGATCCGAATTCGGTACACATAATCTGGTTTTGAGTCAAAAAAATCGAGCGGATCGGATAAAATCCGATCCGAAAAAATTCGAATTTTTTTTATTTAATATGTAACGACGTTGTAGGCACTGCATTTTTACACATAAGTCCCTATGATGTGTCTCATTTTGGAGACACTACCTTTTAAGTCACGGAGGTCACGGAAAACGGACATCGGAAGGGGGAATTCAGAATAAAAAAGGTTCACTGTTTTCGTTGGTGCTACGTTCGTATATACGTTCGAACGTCAAACAGATTGCGGGCGTTCGTGCCGCGTACGAGGAAGAGTTCGAACGGTGTCGGTAATTCTGGTTTTGCTGCTAGCCTCACATTAAGCCCAATTCGCCCAAGCCTTGGCCCACACGCCCAAGCCCATAAAACACATCCCAATTTAAATAAATATTAACTAAATAAGATAATGATTAAATTAATTAAATAATTAAATAAAACATATACCAAACATAAAATACAATTACCAAACTTAAACTAAAATCCTGCCTAATTTAAATAATTCATATACTAAAATTAAAATAAGATATGCCTAATTAAAATCAATCAACCAATTACATTCCCAATCAAATATGTATTATTCCTAACTTAAAATATTGTATGCCTAATTAACACAAACTAAATATTCAACCTTCCTAATCTAAACCAAATAAAATCCTCCCTTTAATGCCAAATCTCTTCCTTGTGAGACAAGGTGTAGCCCTAGCCCTTCTCTATATAAACCACCCCTAACCAGACATGCACTCCCTTCACACAATTGGAATTCACGCCCATAGGCCCTAGCTAGCTCATTCGCACAAAAAAGCTCTCTCGACTCTCTTTAATACACGCCCAAGACATCAAGACGACTCTCCCTCACTCTCAA
>SKCR01015755.1:0-43697 GCA_019454045.1 Zanthoxylum bungeanum
AGGACGCATCCCGATATCTACAACCGACAACAGGGGTCTCGACCCTGGGACGCATCCCAATACCACTGACAATGTGGGTCACGACCCTGAGACCCATCCCAAAAACTGATGATGCAGGGGGCTAACGACCCTGGGACGCACCCGATAACTGCAACCGACAACGGGGGCCTCGACCTGGGATGCATCCCGATAACGTTGACAATGTGGGTCACGACCCTGGGACGCATCCCCAAAACTACTAATGATGTGGGTCACGACCTTGGGACGCATCCCCAAAACCGCTGATGTGGGCCTCGGCCCTGAGACTCATCCCCAAAACTGATGCTGATATGGGCCTCAACCCTGGGACTCATTCTCAAAATTGCTGATGATATGTGTGGGCTTCGACCTTGGGATGCATCCCAAAACTGATACTGATGTGGGCCTCGGCCTTGGGACTCATCCCCAAACTGATAATAATGTGGGCCTCGGCCCACAGACTGAGACTGATGTGGGCCTCGACCCCAAACTGATACTGATGTGGGCTCGTCCCCAAATCGATACTGATATATGGGCTCGCCCCCAAACCGATACTGATATGGGCCGCGCCCCCAAACTGATGCGGATGTGGGCCTTGCCCCTAAACTGATGCAGATGTGGGCCTCACCCCTAAACTGATGCTGATGTGGGCCTCGCCCCCAAGCTGATACTGATGTGGGCTCACCCCCAAACCGATACTGATATGGGCCTCGCCCCCCAAACTGATGTGGATATGGGCATCGCCCCTAAACTGATGCTTATGTGGGCCTCGCCCCCGAGCTGATACTGATATGGGCCTCGACCCTGTGACTCATCCACAAATGGTACTGATGTGGGCCTCGGCCCACAGACTGATACTGATGGGGCCTCGCCCTAAATGATACTGATGTGGGCCTCGCCCCCAAGCTGATACTGATGTGGGCTCGCCCCCAATCGATACTGATATGGGCTTCGCCCCCCAAACTGATGCGGATGTGGGCCTCGCCCCTAAACTGATGCTGATGTGGGCCTCGCCCCCGAGCTGATACTGATGTGGGCCTCGACCCTGGGACTCATCCCCAAAACTGGTACTGATGTGGGCCTCGGCCCACAGACTGATACTGATGTGGGCCTCGCCCCTAAACTGATACTGATGTGGGATCGCCCCCAAACCGATACTGATATGGGCCTCGCCCCCCAAACTGACGCGGATGTGGGCCTCGCCCCTAAACTGATGCTGATGAGGGCCTCGCCCCCAAGCTGATACTGATGTGGGCCTCGACCCTGAGACTCATCCCCAAAATTGCTACTGATGTGGGCCTCGACCCTGGGACTCATCCCCAAAACTGATACTAGGTGATATTGCATATCAACATGTTGTATTGCCTCTCACGAGATAATCCTGATAGCTAAATATATTTTCGTCCTCAACGGATGGTTCGCGTAGAAACCAGAGAACATTCAAAGTACTTAATACACTTAGATCCGTTCGTCTGAATGAGTGATCTGAACTAGACTCCTAGTGTGTGTGCGCCAAGGCTCTTCGCAGCTTAATCCTTAAGTAAGCCAACTCGATGATTTTGTCTCGGAGAATCGGATCAGTGGGTCTAACCAACCTAGATGTCTTGATCACACTCTGTGATTACTTCCTCGTACTCAACATGATATGGTTTTCTTTTTTTTTTCTCTTGTCTTGTTTTTCCTTCTTCCTCTTTTCGACACACCTACCCTTTAAGATAACATTTCTCCTCATGGTGGTCCTAATACTCGCTCATGGTAGCTTCACATTTATCGGTTATAAGCGGTCTATTTTTTTCTTTTCTTTTCAGAGACTTTTTCTTTGTTTCCAACCATATCATATATCATAGCATATGTAAACCAGGATGGACATCTAGGCAAACGGTCATTCACTGATCTATCATCTCTTCAACTAGTCATCTTGCCGACTACTCAGGCTTCCACCACTAAGACCCCGTGATCAAGTGATCGCGAGTCTAGTCTAGCTGAGATTAACTATTTAGAATACCGGAAGAGAGCACATCTCGCACTTATCGTTTCCAAGTTTTCTCCCTACAGCAAACAAGACGTAACCGGACATATGTCTGACTATCAAAGATTTCTTTTTTTTTCACTCACTCCACGGAATTCTTCCTTTCAACCGCTGATAATGTGGGCTTCGCCCCCTGGGATCCATTCCTGAAACTTATACTGATATGGGCCTCGACCCTGGGATTCCTTCCTGAGACTAATATTGATGCGGGCCTCAACCCGGTGATTCATTCCTGAAACTGATACTGATTCTGATTCATTCCTGAGACTGGTCTGGGCCTCAACCCCATGATTCATTCATAAAACTGATGACACTGTACTGTTACTGCTTCTGATTGGCTTACCTTTGCCGTTTTCTCTTTTTCTTCTTTGAAACCTGTGAATACAAAAAAAAAAAAACAAAACACAAAAAGAACGCAAGTGCGTTACGTGTATGCATGCATGCATGGATGAATTTCCTATCCCGTTGGGTTAGGTCTTCTGCCAATTCTCTTGGTGACTGCTTGGTCTTCTCTTCCTCAGGCAAAGTACTGCTTTAATCTATCTATGTTGATCGGCTCGGTGAACTCATTCCCTTCCAAATCTGAAAGTCTCACTGCCCCATTCCCCATTACTTAATGGCTAGCCTGTCTTTTCTGCTTGCTTCTCCTGAGGATTCCCCGTGTTTCTAACATCGCTGAATATCATAATATCAGAGTTGAATGCTTTTGTCAAATATACTATTGTTGCAGAGATTCAGGCAAGTAAGCGAAATGACCATCTTTATTATCATTAAAAAGGTTCGAACAAGCAGATATAAAATCAATGTCTTATGATTAATGGATGTGACATCACAATTGAATGAGATCAGGAAAACAAACATCCCCGTAATTTGCAACTTTGTTTCTTCGTCTTCTTCTTGCTTTTTCGGACATCAGATCCTCTTAATCCTGTAATTCTTTTTCCCATTTACTTTCCCTTATGCTCTATCTCATCTTTACTATTGTTGCCCCATATCCTCATGCAGGAAGCTTGGTGGTCGTGAAGTTGGAAGACAGTGCTGTCAGGTAGGCCGGATTTAATCATGTAGGTAGGCGGTGGGACATAGTGATAGTTAGGTAGGTAGGGGTTTCTCTGTATGTAGGTTGCTCTTCTCAGGGTCAGGTATTTGTGGGAGTCTATGAGGTTCTGAATCTCATGCCTAAGGCGGGTACAGTTGTTAGTTTCATGGCCTCTTTGCTGGTGGAAGTAACAGTAAAGGTTCAGGTTAAGGTAGCGTGGCACATGGTTGGAAGTGGTCTAGGCTCTAAGGATTTAGGAGTCTTTCCTCCTCAACTCTTCAAATACCTCTGAAAAAGGTCTACCAAGATTGGAGAATCGTCTATTCTGATAGGGGCAACCTCAGAGGGAGTGGTCTTGGTCTTTGAAGGTTTCCCAATGGTCTTTCCATTCTGGTTGCACATCTTTCTGTTATTGGCTATAAAGGGGTTCGGCCAAACTGGCTACATCATTAGTCAGAACTTGCAATATCTCAATAATTTCGGCTATTTTGGTCTCCAATTGATCCAGGCGGGATCCCTCGTTGACTGACTTACTCATGTCGGCTGATGGTCTTCTGACAAGTCTCTCTTATCCCCAACCCAACGGGAATCTATGATGGCTTTTTGAAACACAAGGGGTTAGCATGATGCGTGTATGCATGAGGTGCATGAGATGGTGCGATGTATATAAGTTGGCCTTTTGTCATTTTAAGCATTCAATCACATTATCGCGAGGTGCAAACTTGTCAAAGTTGAAAAGGCCCAACAGGTTTACACTTTTGCGATAACATGGCTAAATAACTTCAAATGATAAGGGGCCCAATCACAGGATGGCCCATCACATTTAGAGAACTTTTAGCCCAATTGTCATAAGATACGAACTCATCCCAGTTTAAATGGCCCAACAAGTTCTTATTTCTGACAAGAAGTCTAACTGAGTCCAAATGATGATGGTCCTAAGCATAAGCATAAGAAACAATTTCTATAGAGTGGCCCATCAGCATTTTAGAAACTTTTAGCCCAATTGTCATAAGATACGAACTCATCCCAAATGGCCCAACAAGTTCACATTTCTGACAAGAAGTCTAACTGAATCCAAATGATGATGGTCCATAAGCACAAGCATAAGGAAATAATTGCTATAGGTCATACAACTTCGGTCTACGTGTGGGTTTGTGGGGAGTATAGACAAAGACTCTCGCTTGCGAAGGATTGCAACAACTAGGTCTCCCCACTCAAGGGTTCGAACGACCAAGTGATCGCACCTTTTTTATACCTTACGGTACGTGCCAACGAGTTATAGTGGTGTGACTGACGGTCAAATGGATTCCCGTTGTAGATTCCAGAGGGAGGGCAGAGCGAACTCTCTTAAAAACAACCAACCCTCTTAGGCTCTCTATCGTTGGTGACAGGAATAAACAACGAGTCCTCCAAATTGTCCATCACAATAGGCTACAAGTAAATGATTATCTAGGTGCCTTCACAGATTTTCCTTATAGAAATGTAGTGAATGAAGGAAGACATCAAACCATTACCTAGCTCAAAAAGTGCCTTGATTAAAACCTCTTTCAACCCACGGTAAACACGATTAATTAAAGAACAAATCATAATCACTACAAGACATTATTTCGGGGTCAATTCTCTATCCCCAGTGGAGTCGCCAGACTGTAGGACACAAAAATGGGCGACGCTGTTCGGGCTCGCGGCCCGGTTGGGAGTATGAAATAGCCCGCGGGGGACTAGACTGGAGAAATAAAATGGAGTCGCCACCCGGTGTGAACCGGGAAAATGATTTTAGGCCGCACTCACCCCTCGCAAGGGAAGACCTCAAACGTTGGGTTCGGAATGGTCCCTTACTTATGCCACTTGTAATGAAATGATTTGTGCAATATTTAACCAAGCCTAAGCAAATTTATTCCAAGGATAATCTACTCCTAAATTCGCATATATAACAAGAATCCTTTTAATGGCAACATACGATATCAACCAATAATCTCATAAACATGTTGAATCGTCAAGCATGAAAAATAAATAACAACCTAAACATAAGCGTAAATCGAATACCTATTGCGAAAGAAGATAACCAAATCATGTATGAGGAAATAACGTACTAATGGCTAAATCATGCTTTAAGAACCAAGTAACATACTAATGACCTAATCATGCTTGAACACAATCTCACGAACACATCAAATAGATAAATGTAGGAATACAAATAGATGGTAACGGTGAGAGAGTGTCAACGATGGAATAATATTATTAATTACATGATACAAGAGAAATCACCCAGAAGAAACAATTATGTATGACATGAGATGAAAAAGAATCAGTTCAGTGTATGTGCATTTGTGTAGCGTTTGAAAACGTGTTCGAACGGTAAACAGAGGGTTCGCGTTCATATAGCGTTGATAATGCGTTCGAACGGGACAATACCTGATGAAACAAAACACATGTGCGTTCGAGTAGCGTTCATAAACGTGTTCGAACGGTAAACAGAAGGTTCGCGTTCGTATATCGTTTGATAACGCGTTCGAACGGGAAATAGAAGGTTCGCGTTCGTATAGCGTTCGAGAACGCGTTCGAATACACATATGCATAATGTAGGACCCCGTTTGCCTGATTGAACTCATTCCCATTCAACGAGCATACCTCGTCCGGCATGGCAAAACATCGTGGTAAGGTAGACTTCAGACATTTTCCCTCGAATAGAGGACCTTTAATCCACCCTAGTTAGCCCATGCGCATTAGAATGCAATACATGCATAAATAGAACAATGATATGCATAAAGTCAATGACATAACAAAAGGCGCGGACAAAACATCGTGGTAAGGTAGCCTTCAGGCTTTTCCCTCGAATAGAGGACCTTTAATCCACCCTAGTTAGCCCATGCGCATCACATCACAATACATAGAAAGTAAAGACAACAATATAGGACTTCGTATGCTCGGTTGAACATATCTCACATCAAACCAACATACTTTGTCCGGCGCGGCAAAGTATTGGCGTAAAGATAGCCTTTTGGCCTTTTCTTCCCTCAAATGGAAAACCTTTAGACCAACATACTAAGCCCAAACGCACTATATCATCAATACCAACAAATAATCGTACGGAAATTAAATGGCGGAATATAAAACGCGGATAATAAACAAACAAGATAAAATATATCGAAATATGTGCCGTTTCCCAAGTGGTACGTGGAGTTGTATCCAAGTACAGACCGCACTACCGTCCATTCGGATTCGGCTACGGAATTTACGTCTGGGTTTCCATCCTATATACCACAAGAGACGACATATTTTCCTTTCATTCAAGGGCCACAACACACATCAATCAACGACTCTCATGCGAAGAAAATTCAATAACAATCAAAATATAAATGAAAAATAAATAAGGAAAGTGCCCTCAGGTCTAACCTTTTATGTCGACTCTCGGAAGCACGTCACAAGGCCGTCGGAAGGGCTAAAACTTCACAACTTTTTTGGTTTGCTGGTTCACTTCTTTCCTCGCTATTTCACTGCTCGAGCTACTGTTTCACTCCGTTTCGCTACTGTTTTTGCTGTATTTTCTGGTCACTGTTTTAGGTGTATTAATGGACTGTTTTGGAGTTAATTCGGGGACTGTTTTGGACTGTTTTGGGGCTGTTTCTGGGACTGTTTTGGGGTGTAATTTGGAGTCAGTTCTGGTCAGTGGAGGTATGTTTACGTGGCTGGTATGAAGGATTATTTGTTTGGTTTTGATTTCACCGAGAGTTGAGTGAGTGGATGGCATGTGCTGAGCATGTTTTGGCGTGGCTGATTGAGGTATTTTCTGGGCAGTTCTTATGCGGTTTTTTTTTGTGGTATTTCCAGGGAGTTTATTGGGCAGTTTGGTGCGTGGAAGAATGGGTGTGAGGGCTGTTTGGTGCGTGGAAGGAGGGGGGCTTTGAGGGCTGTTTGGCTTGAATAAAGGCTGATGTTATGAGGGGGTTTACGTGAAGGTCAGGGGGCTGCTGCTATGTGAGGGCTTTTGCGTGAAGGAATGGCAGTGTGTGAGTGGGATTTTTTACATGAGTTTAAGGGCTGTTGAAGGTGTTTGGTCTAAGGCAGTGTGGGGCGTTGAAGGTGGCTGTTTGTGAGGGCTGTGTGGGCAGTGTTTTTAGGCGTTGAATGTGGCTTGTGAGGGCAGTGTTTAGTGGCTATGAAGGTTGTTGATGTGTGACTAAAGGGTGCTAGAGAGAGGGCTTTAGCGTGAAGGGAGAGAGATCAGGTTTTACGTGAGGATCTGTGGAGCTATAAGGAGTTGATGATGATTATAGGGTCTGCGGGTGGTTTGTTTAGGGTTGAGAGTGAGGTGCAGTTGGTGAAGAGAGGGGGGTTATGGTGTTATTGTAGGCGTGAGATCAGAGAGAGATGGAGTGCCGTGAAAGTCTAGGGTTTCATTATGTTTTATCTTTGTTCTTGGCCGTGTGGTGTGGTGTAAGGGCGTGGTCTCCTTTAGGTTTAGTTTGTGTTATATTTTATAGTTACAAGCTAGGGTTAGGGTTATGCATGGGTTTTTTTTTTTTTTAAACAAGGAAACAAATCAATTATTTCATGTGTGTATTTAATTTAATTATTAAAGGAAAGGATAATTTATTTTGGGGGGTGATTTCTTTAAATTAGGTGAGTGATTTATTTAATTTAGGAATTTTATTTAACTAGATTTTAATTGGTTTAATTTCAATTTAATTGATTTTAATTTAATTTAATTTAATTTGTGACATGTATTTTAAATGTTTTAATTATTTTTGGATTGGGCTTGGGTGAGATGGGCTTGTGTGTGTCTTAATGATGTGTGGGCTAAGGGTGTGTTTTAAAACGGAAGTCCAACAAGCTAACCCGAAGCACAACGAGCGAATAAAAATCCAACCAAATACTGATTTCTGTCTTTTCCCTTCCGACGTCCGTTTCCTACGACTTCCGCGACTCTTAGAGGTAGTGCCTCTAAATGAGACTCATCATAGGGACTTACATTCAAAATGCAGTGCCTACACACCCCAAACCTAATATTTTGCTAGTCCTCGAACAAAACAACAAAATAAAATACAAGAAATAATTAAAATTAAACTAAGCCATTTTTGTAGGGATCACTGTTGCATTTAGCGTATGCAACAAGCCTTTAAACCCCTAGGTGTCCCTAGTGGACGAGTTTTAGTCTCGTGAGGGCTTACAGCAACGATACCCACAAACGTTTTACAAAAGTAAAAAGATAATAAAACTAATGCACACAAAAGCAAAAAGACAAGAGAAAAGAGAATAAAGAAATTAATGACTAAACAGATGAAACATCTAATCCAAGTCAATAGTTGTTTTGTTTCATTCTAAATTACCGAATAAGTAAATTCTCCGATTATTTTTACCATTCTCTATATAACACGTCAACAAAATATTAATCAACTCATTTTTGCCCACAATAGTCACAAGTACAGTTGAGAAGAAAGTAATATTTTTGTCCTAAAGTTATATCAGATTTCACACCTTTTTCAAGCAATGGAATAAATTTTTTTTTTTTGATTTTTTTTTCTAGATTTTTGATTGATTTTTTTATTTATATACAATATCTTCCATCTATGTAGCGAGCTTTGGGTCAGTGACTCCCAAACCAGTTGGCTTTAGGGCACTAGGTGTTAAGACACCCCTACAGACTTAATTACTCAGACTTCAGATATATATATATATATTTTGCAACATCTTTGATCCATGTAGTGAGCTTTGAGCCAGTGACTCCCAAACCAGTTGGTTTTAGGGCACTAGGTGTTAAAACACCCTTACAGAAACTCAGACGTTTTTTTTTTTACTCCATCGCTTTTTATAGATGGTTCCTCCAATTAAACTAGAGCACTTAATATTTCAAACTTTTCAATTACAGCTCATGTTTGTATGTTACCATGTATGCTGATAATACATGTCAACTGAGTATATAAAGATTCATTTTAGTCAGTATTATGGAGAATTCACAAATTAAATAATTTAAAAGGAAATAAAAAAAAACTAACTTGTTCGAAATAGGTTGAGATACGTCTCAGGAATGGAAATTCCTTACACAGCTATCTCACACCAATTTCACCTGATTAATCAAATAAAAACACAAAAATACAAAATATTTTTTTGGCTTTTTTGTTAAATTTTTCAATTTTTTTCGAAAAGTTTTGACTAAAAATAAAATAATAAAAACAAGATACAATTTAACTATTCTCCTCCCCCAAACCTAAATGAGCATTGTCCCAATGTCTTAAACTGTAGAAGAAGAGTTTAGAAAATCGTACCTGGTTAGCTGAAATTCTACATCTAAATGAAAAATTACAGGTTAAGATCCAGATTTATCCGACGCCTCTTACCACGATCATCATCAGACCAGTTTATCTTGGAAAGAATGGGGTCAATTTGTGGTTCAAATGCTAAGATTTGATCAATTAAATCGGGGGCAGTTCTGGCAGTAAAGAGAAGTTCTTTTACAGGTTTTGACACGAACTCATTTCTCTCGGCATCATCAAGAAACACACATAGAAAATCATAGAATCCTTCAATGTTAAACAGTCCAAGTGGTTTCTGGTGTATGTTCAGGTTTGCCCATGATAACACTGTAAAAATTTCCTCTATTGTCCAAGCCACCTGACAAAGTAATAAAAGCATCAGCACAGTTAATCATTTCTACCAGTCATTCAGACATACCTGACATAATAGTTCTTCACCGTTTGATGATCCAATAAGATTCGCCTCTGCCAAGGGTTTTGGGATGATTCCCAGAACTTGGCTGCATCCATCCTGTACAGCCTTTGAAACGATCCTCATTAGTCCAAGATTGCCACCGCCATATACTAAGTACATATTCCTTACAGCAATGACTTGACCCAATTCATGTGATGCTGCTACATATTCTGGTTTAACACCAACACTAGTACCACAAAACACACAAATGTTTACAACTCGTCTTCTTGAAGTGGCTTCCATATTTTTGTGTTTCTTTTTTCAGCTTCGGATGCCTTCAAGAGTGCAATGATGAGTTGAATTTATAGAAACTGAAAATGGTGAGTAATAATAGCACAAGTATCTTCCAAAGGATGATTAGTGGCAAAATAGTAAATCGTGAAAGGTCAAAAAGTAGCCTGGATCCTGTCGAAGAAAATAACAAAACAAATCACAATTATTAAGAAAAGACAAATAGATATAATATTTACAATAATGTAACGGCTTGAATGACGTCTATGCGTCAGGGACAAGCTTCCTATCCAATTTTCTTATAAATTGGCAAACAAGGTCTTTTAGAGTCTGATTCCCGAGACTTAACTATTGTCTTTGTTTTCGAAATTGTGTATATATTTTGCGAATGGCTATATGAACATATCCACTGGGATGCGTCTCAAGAGTCGAAGATATATCATCTAAAGACTCCTTACTCAAGCCATCCTTAATGAATTTAATTTTATCTTCGCGATTATCTGATACCATTCCTAAAGAACGACAACGAGTATTGCAATTCCAGCGTGCACATTTGTAACAAACACCCATTTGCTTAGCTCTATGTTTTATGCATAGGTGCTTCTTCCAAAACCAGGCAAATAAAAATTACAAGAATTAGAATACTCACCTGCTAATCGGACTCGTGCTTCGATTACCCAACGAATGTCATTAGGAATACCATGGATCGTTAAAAGTCTCATTCGTTCCATGCGAGCTTTGTAGACCTTCATCAGAGAATTTGAGGGAGAGAAGGAAATTGCTTGTGAAGATTGCGAGAGCTTCTTCCATCCTGAAATGCGTCTTAACCTGCAAAAAACTAAACACACAAAAATTAAAACACACCACATCACAATATATACACAAATTGCTTGGGTTGCCTCCCAGCTAGCGCTAAGTTTAATGTCGTCAGCTAGACATGATTTCCCGAACGTTAGGCTGGATCTGATAGTGTGACACTTTCTTTTTGTCGTTCAAATTATTCTCCCCAGTAGTGCTTGACACGCTGGCTGTTACTTTGAATGTGTTGCTCGACTTAGGATTGTATATCTCAATAACTCCGTAGGGTAACACCTGCGTAATCACAAATGGACCTGACCATTTTGATTTCAGCTTTCCAGGAAAAAGTTTCAACCTTGAATCGTATAACAACACTTGCTGCCCTGGTTCCAATTGTTTGCGCACTATTTTTCGGTCATGCCATTTCTTGGTCTTCTCTTTGTACAGCTTGGCATTCTCTTAAGCCTGTAGGCGAAATTCCTCCAACTCATTGAGTTGGTGAAGTCTTTTCTCTTCTGCAGCTTGTGGATCAAGATTCAACTTCTTCAATGCCCAATACGCCTTGTGTTCAAGCTCAACTGGCAGATATCATGCTTTTCCGAACACCATTTGATATAGGGACATACCAATGGGTGTCTTGTAAGCTGTCTGGTAGGCCCATAATACGTCATCCAGTTTTTTAGACCAAACCTTCCTTATTGATCCAACGATTATCTCCAAGATTCTTTTGATCTCCCTGTTTGAAACTTCAACTTGCCCATTTGACAGTGGATGATAGGCTGTAGCAACCTTATGAGTAACTCCGTATTTGGATACAAGTGCATCAAAGTATCTGTTGCAGAAATGTGAGCCACCATCGCTGATAATTGCCCGAGGTGTTCCGAAGCGAGTGAAAATATTCTTTTTCAGGAACTTGATCACCACTTTTGAATCATTGGATGGCAGTGCAATTGCTTCAACCCATTTTGAGACGTAGTCTACAGCAACCAGTATGTACAGGTTTCCGAATGATGGAACAAAGGGTCCCATAAAATCAATACCCCATACATCAAATATCTCAACTTCCAGAATATTTTGCAACGGTCCTTCATTTCTCCTCGAAATATTCCCCGCTCTCTGGCACCTGTCACATTGAAGAGCAAATAGATAAGCATCTTTAAAAAGAGTGGGCCAGAACAAACCTGATTGTAGGACTTTTGCTGCAGTTTTATTCCCACTGAAGTGTCTGCCATATGGTGATGAATGACAGTGTTGTAAAAAACTGTTGACCTCCTCCTGTGGAACACATCGTCTCAGTAATTGATCAGCACAACGTTTGAACAAGTACGGCTCATCCCAGACATAATGCTTGACTTCTTTGAAGAATTTCTTCCTTTGCTGAGTGTCCATTCCAACAGCAATTTTCCAGAAACTATGTAGTTGACATAGTCAGCATACCAAGGGACTTCCTGGTGTTTCATGGAAAATAGCTGCTCATCTGGAAAAGTTTCTTTGATTGTCAATTCTTTGCCAGCTGTTTCTCCATTCTCGAGCCTTGATAAATGATCTGCCATATGGTTTTCTGTTCCTTTCCTGTCTCTGATCTCCACGTCAAATTCTTCCAGAATTTCAGCATCTAGCTCGCTGTCAGTCATGTTAGTGATGCAAGCTTCAATTTTATCCGTGGGAACTGTATCAGTATCATATGATACTATCAACAACATCAATTCTGAAACATTCTTCCTCATTTTCTTCACTCGGGAATTTCATGGCTTTGAAAACATTGAAGGTAACTTCTTGGTCATGTACTTTCATAGTTAGTTCTCCTTTTTGCACATCAATCACAGTTCGACCTGTAGCCAAGAATAGTCTCCCAAGGATGATAGAAACATCTTTGTCTTCTTCCATGTCAAGGATAATGAAATCTGTTGGGAGAATGAGTTTGTCGACTTTGACCAGCACATCTTCAACGACACCTCTCGGAAATACGAGCATTCGATCAGCAAGTTGCAGAGAGACTGAGGTAGGCATTGCTTCACCGATTTGTAGTTTCCTGTAAATAGAAAAAGGCAGTAAATTAACACTTGCACCTAAATCACATAAAGCCTTACCAATATAATGTTCTCCAATGGTGCAATGAACTATGAAACTGCCAGGATCTTTCAAATTTGGGGGAGGTTTCCTCTAAATGATGGCGCTGCATTCCTCCGTCAATGCTACTGTCTCGTAATCTCCCAATCTCCGTTTTCGTGAAAGAATGCCTTTCATGAATTTGACATAGCTAGGCATTTCTTCCAAGGCTTCTATAAATGGAATGTTGATATGCAACTTTTTGAACACCTCCAAGAATCGAGCAAATTGTTTATCCAATTTGTTTTTCTGGAGTCGTTGAGGAAAAGGTGGAGGTAAAGTGCTTATTTCTTGATCTTTTTCCTTTGCTTTTTTTTTCCTTCATCTGTGGAACTGCTTCTTTTGGAACTTCTTCAATGGTTGCCTTGATTCCAACATCTTTGTTGATTTCAGTACCACTTTTCAAAGTAATGGCTTGACATTGCTCATTCCCTCGGTTCCTTGGATTTGGTTCTGTGTTGCTGGGAAGATTTCTTGACGGTCTGTAACTCTGAGCATTGGCCAGTTGTCCCATTTGATTTTCCAGTGCTTTAATAAAGGCTGAATGGATTTGATTCAATGCTACTTGATTTTGAACCATAGCTGCTAAAGCATCGTATTTTGCTTCTTGCTTCTTCAACTGGGCCAACACTTCTGTTATTCATGGTTCTTTTCATGCTCCTGGCTTTTATTTGGTTGTTGGAATCCAGGTAGTGGGTAGTTCTTTTGCCCTGAATTGTTGCTCCATGCGAAATTATGGTGATTCCTCCACCCTGGGTTATAGGTGTTGGAATATGGATTGTTCCCTTGTCTGTTGAAATTGTTGACATAGTTCACTGTCTCTTCTTGTTTGTTGTAAGATTCTGACTCAGGCACTCCTCCAAATGGTGAACTTGTGGATCCACCATTAACTTTCATGTTAAGAGTTTCCAGATTTTTGCAAATCACATCCAGCTTGGAATTCAGTGCTGTGTTGGCTCCAACTTCATAAATTCCTGCAATTCTTTGGATCGTGCTCCTTTCCGTTGGCCATAAAGATTTGTTGTTGGCCATTTATTCAATTAACTCCCAGGTCTGATCTTCTCCTTTTGCCATCAAAGCTCATCCAGCAGCAGCATCAATTGTGGTTCTCATTATTCCAGAAAGTCCATTGTAGAAGGTTTGGACTTGTAGCCACTTTGCGATCTCATGATGAGGACATTTCCGGAGTAAATCTTTGAATCTTTCCCAAGCTTCGCAAATGGATTCTGAATCTTGTTGCACGAAGGATGTGATGTCATTCCTCAACTTTTCAGTTCTGGCTGGTGGAAAGTACTTTGTAAGGAATTTGGTGGCTAGAGTGTTCCAAGTTGTGATGGAACCTGCTGGTAACGAATGTAGCCAAGCTTTAGATCTGTCTTTCAGGGAATATGGAAAACCTCGCAGTCTCATTGCTTCTTCAGCTACTCGGTTGTAATTGAAAGTACCGTAAACTTCCAGGAAGTTGCTGATGTGGGCATTAGGATCTTCAGTTGCATTTCCCCCAAACTGTACTGATGGTTGAATCATCTGGATGAATGTTTTGATGTCACCCGCATTTGCTGGTAAGTGAGGAAGTACAATACAAGAAATGAGTCCATCAACCACCGGAATGGTTCTGTCTCGAATGGGAATTGGTGGTGCAACGTTCAAAGGTTCAGGTTCCATGTTAATGATTGCTTCTTAGCCTTCTCGCATTTCCCTTCTCAACTGTCTGATGGTTCTTTCAATCTTTGGGTCAAGCGGTCGGAGTTCAAAGCTTCTGGTTCGTCTCATGTAATGTCTGAGAACCTGAAACACAATAAAATAAAAACAATAAGTAAAAATAAAATTAGATACAAGTAAATGTATCTAACCTCAAAATTAATAGTGAAAGATAAATAAGTCCCCGGCAACGGCGCCAAAAACTTGACCGGCGCGTAATCACACACTTATAACGCAAGCGCACGTATCGTTCAAGTAGTATAAAAGTATCGATCCCACGAGGACTTAAAACCTTTTGTTATTAATTTATGAAGTTAAATATTTACAAGTATCTAATGGATTTGTTGTTTGATTGGGTGGTGACTTTAAAACTTAAAACAAGTAAATAAAATTGCTTGAAAGTAGATTGAAGAAAATTCAAATTTATAAAACTATCCAGGGTTATGATTCCTTCCAACATCTTTTTAAAAGATGAAGTGGTTATTTTACATTTGTGTAATATATTGGTTTATTAACCTGGAACACGAAATTATGTAAAAGCCTATTCCGATAGTCAAATACAAATACCTAGTATAACCCAATTAATCATATTCCTATGTTAACCAAGTTATCTGAATTTATTAAGATTAAGTTCCAATTATGGCTACCCCCGCCCGATAGGTATATTCCTATCCTGTAAGGAAATCTATTAAAAGGGTTATCTATCCTCAAGGAAGATCGTGTGCTATTAAGTCTAAGGTCTTAAACCTAAAATCCCTTTTCCAATTTCATTTTAAGTTTACCGAATCAATCTTATTAATGGTTATTAACAAGATGCATTAAGACTAAGGCTCAATAAATAAACCTTTATATTACCAAAACCATAATTTAACCCCTTATAAACCGGTGTATTGGACTTCATCACAACCCCAGATAACTGGCTTAGTTACGACACATATTTACGGATAGTAAAAACTTAAATAAAATAAAAGACATAAAGTAAAATGTTGAAAAGTAAATTGCTGAAAAATAAATGACGTAAAGTAAATGCTGAAATTAAATACTGAAAATTAAATGCTGAAAAGTAAATGCTGAAAAGTAAATTACTGAAAAGTAAATACTGAAAGTAAATTGCTGAAAAGTAAATGCTGAAAAGTAAATTGCTGAAAAGTAAATAAAGTAAAAGTACAATAAAAGAAAGTGATGAGGTAAAAGGATCCACTTTTATTACTTTTATTTTAGATATCTCTCTAATATAATATAATATATTAACTTTGCATGATAATTACCAACCAGCCATATAGGCGGTATCCAGATTAAGTCAAATTAATAATTAATTACCAACCGTCCAATCAGACGGTATCCAGTTTAGTCAGGTTAAAACCAATTTAAATAATTACCAACCGACTAATATGGCGGTATCCTCGTTAAGTCAGGTTTTAACTAGTTTATATATTATAATTAAGGGAGATTAATCTAAATATTAGTAATAAAAGTTTTACCTTTTACCCCAGCAAAGGGGAGTTACCTCCTCATTACTGAAAAGTAAAAACTGAAAATTAAAGAAAGAAACGTACTGTGCGTAAAAGTAAATTACGGAAAGTAAAAACTGAAAAGTAAAGAAAAGAAAGTGCGAAAGCGGAAATTAATTACTGAAAGCTGTAAATAAACAAACAAGATACAATCTTCTTAGTATTCTTAAGGAATTCCTTATAAGAAAGTATGAATTTACAAATGAAATGGCTTGGTATTTATAGGCAAAATTTTGCCTCCATCAAATCATCCACCAAATCCATTATTAATTGCTCCACTAATTGCTCCACTAATTTCTATCATGTTTGGTGGGAGTTTGACTATTTTGATTTTTTATTTATTTATTTGCTTTGAAAATGACTTTAATAATTACACATAACACACTTACGGATATTTCATCAATTTCGGTCATGAAATCTTCAGAATTTGAAATTATTTTCTTCTTCCAAGTTGTAGATCATTGAGTCTTCTTTAATCTGGAACTTGAATCAGCTCAATTCGATATCGGAGTAAAACGTTATGTCCAAAATACAACAGATGCGCAAAATTGGAATTTCCAAAACTGCACTTCGTTAAAACACCCTTTCAAGTTTCCAATCTCCAAAATTAATATGTCAAGTCCAATATTTGCCCTTATTTGACCCACATTTCGTCCTAAATGATTTCATTGAGTCCCAATATTATTTTATCTGCAAAATAAACTAAAACACATCAAAACATTCATCAAACCCGAGAAACTAAACATAATATTAAGTAAAAGGGGCGGTAAATATTGATATATTTTCCGCTCATCACCTTATCCACCAGAAAATTTGTAGGAAACCCCACAATGGTTGCATACTGCTCTTGAAGCTTCATCGTCTTGGTCTAAATGAAAATGAATTTTGAAAACATCCTATGAACGAGACTTACTTCTCTTCTCCGTGATTGTGAACCAACAATATGGCCGCTCTCTTAGGTTGACATATTTGACATTATGTTCTCAGATGAGCTTTCCATTTTTTTTAAAAGAAATAAGTAAGAAGAATAAGAATAAAATTGAGAATGATAATCAGAAAATTGAGAATGATAATAACTAATTTGTTATTATAAATGAGAGAATTGAGATTAAGAGAATTGTAAGAATTGAGAGAGTTGAGAAATTGGTGTGTTGAAATAATGAAAAATGACCCATATTTATAGAATTTTAGAATCTTTTTTTATACCGAAAATGCCCCTAAATATAATCGTTTTATTACCGTTATTAGAGGTATAATAGGAATTATATAATATTACAAAAAAAAAATTTAATGGCCAACATCCATTTTTTTTTAAATTTAAGGGGCATGGAGCCTTAAACCCAACGGCTACTAGCCATTGGGGTGTCCCCAACGGCTAGTAGCCGTTGGGAGGGTTCCTGTTGGAACCCTACGGTTTCGGTTGGAACCGCTGAATCCGTTCGGTTCCAGCGGTTCCGACCGGTTCGCGTTGGGGTGGAACCCCAAACTGAACCGGTCAATCACGGTTCCAGTTCTGGAACCGGAACCGTCCGGTTCCAATCGGTTCGGTTCCGAATCGGAACCGTGGCCGGGTCTATTTATGATACATTAAACTTTTACACATCTCGATATTTATAACTCATTTTAATCAATGTATGATAACATTAAGTTTCTATACATCTCGATATTTATAAAATTATAATGTATCATCACTACAAGAAAATGGACCTTTAGCGTCCAAACTTTTAGCGTCGAAATTTTTTCGACGCTAATAAACTCTTTAGCGTCGAATTTAAATTTGGACGCTAAAAGGTAACCTTTTAGCATCGAAAATCTATTTGAATGCTAAAGGGTCAACCTTTTTGCATCGAAATTTGATTCAACGCTAAAAGGTTGCATATTTAGCGTCGAAATTTAAATTCGACGCTAAAGATTCTACCTTTTAACGTTCAAAATTCGATTTGACGCTAAAAGATTGACCCTTTAGTATCCAAAAACTATTTTGAAGCTAAAGAGTTGCCCATTTAACATCAAATTTTAATTTCGACGCTAAAGGGTAAATTTAAAATTTTCAAATTCTCACCTTCTAGAATTTGAATTTATCACTTAATAAAATTAGATTTTAATTTTTGACATTTAGCGATGAATTTTCGACACTAAAAGTCAAATATTTCGACGCTAAATGATAAATTTAAATTTTTTGAACTCCTGTTTTCTAAAATTTGAATTTATCGTCTACTTAGATTAGATTAAATTCTTTTTACATTTAGCGACGAATTTTCGACGCTAAAAGTCAAAAATTTCGACGATAAAAATCAAAATTTTGGCGGAAATAATTCCCGCTATTTGAGGACCTTTAACGACGAAAGATCATCCCGTCGCTAAATGTTATTTTTTTTCCTATAAATTCATTTGCTCTTTCATTTCTCATATTCTCACTTTCTTTCTCTCATACTCTTATTTCTTCTCTAAAATTCTTTTTTTCTTAAGTGTTTTGTTTGTTTTTTTGTATTTGATATTAACATCCAATTTTATTTTTTTTGGTAGGGGAATATGAAGATGAAGAAATTGTGAAAACGAATATAGTGAAGAAAATGAAAAACAAATGAAAGTGAAGATTGAGAAAATATATAGAAAATTGTATTTTATCACTTTGTTTATCATTTTATATTTTTTTTTGTGATAAATTTTATAATTTTATTTTTATATCAATAAAGATATCATTGTTATAATTTTTTTATAACAAATTTATAATAATGCTCTTATATTTTCTAAAAATTTAATTACTTCTGTAATGAATTAGTTTGAAATGTCAATTTGTTATAATAATTTTCGTATACCCTTTAGCGTCGAAATATTTGACGCTAAAGGTAATAAATTTCGACGCTAAAAGAAACATAAATAAGATTTTATTAATTATAAAATTATTTGGCGTCGAAAATAATCGTCGCCAAATACGTGATTTAGCGTCGAAAGTTTCAATTTCTCTTAAATGTCTTTCTCGTCAACATTTTAGCGTCGAAAATTTTCAACGCTAATAACCTTTAGCGTCAAAATAATTTCTTTTAGCGTCAATATTTTTCGACGCTAAAGATCTTATTTTTTCTTGTGCATAATTTTTATAAGATTCATGTATGTGTGGGAACACAGGATCTGGGGCGACGCATGCTGTCCCGGGCTCGCGGCCCGGTCGGGAGTACGGAGTAGCCACAGGGGACTAAACCGGAGAATAATGGAGTCGCCACCCGGTGTGAACCGGGAAAATGAGATTTAAGGCCGCACTCACCCCTCGCAAGGGAAGACCTCAAACCATTGGGTTCGGAATGGTCCCTTACTTATGCCACTTGTAATGACAGGATTTATGTGATAATTTAATCAGGCTTAAGTAGCACTTATTTCCAATAGTATCATGCTTCTAAATTCACGGGTACGAAATAAAACTTATACATACATTTCACATATATCTCACATCTAAGAACACATGCCTGAAAATACCTCAAAGTAACAACGAACATACAACTTCATTCAGCATATCATATTCATGAAAAACACAAGCATACATAATAACAGCACAAGCATACATGTGAGCACTTTTCCAAGTGATATGTGGAATTGTATCCCAAGTACAGACCGCATTACCGTCCATTCGGAATCGGCTACGGAATTTATGTCTGGGTTTCCATCCGATATATCACAAGAAATAATACTCCAAAGTCATCATGGCATAGGTATATGAATCGTAATGCGTTAAATCAAGACTAAGGCAAATGACGCAACTAATGGAATAAACATGATTTTCATTATTATGTGCACAAGATAAGAATGACTATGTGTGGTTCCATAAAAAAATCACCTAAGAAACAATTATACATGGCATGTGATGAATATGTCTCAGTTCAGTGTGTTCGCGTTCGTGTAGCGTTCGTAAACGCGTTCGAACGGTAAACAGAAGGTTCGTGTTCGTATGGCGTTTGATAACGCGTTCGAACGGAAATGAAACAGAATGCTCACGTTCGTATGGCGTTTGTTAACGCGTTCGAACGGAAATGAAACAGAATGCTCACGTTCGTATGGCGTTCGTGAACGCGTTCGAACGGAAATGAGACCTGATGCATGATAAGGCAAAATGCATGCGCGTTCGAGTTGCGTTCGTAAACGCGTTCGAACGGGAACAGACCTGATGTATGAAATGGGACGCAATACATAAACAACAAAATAAAGGAGCGCGACGAAGTACTGCCGTAAAGGTGGCCGTTTGGGGCTCTTGGTCTCTCAAAGAGAGGACCTTTAGACCAACATACTAAGCCCATGCGCGTCACATCACAACACATGAAATAAAGACAACAAAAGTGTAGGACTTCGTATGCCCAATTGAACGTACATTCAACCCAAACACACTTCGTCCAGCGCGGCGAAGTAGTGTCACAAAGGTGGCCTTTTAGGCTCTTCGTCTCTCAGATAGAGGACCTTTGGACTAACTCACTAAGCCCATGCGCTTGATCGCATCATACATACAAAAATAGAGCCAATCATATCAAAACCAAGTATGCCCGATTGAACACATCTTACATCCAATCCGAACACACATCAACCGGCGCGGCAAAGCATCGTGGTAAAGGGTTTTAACCCCTCCCCATAAGGGATCTTTCATTCCACTTACTAAGCCCGTGCGCTCGATTGAATCATGCATAAATAAACAACATACAGAATTCAAGTGACGAAAAATAAACAAAAGCAACACAAAACAAAAGAGGGTGCCGTTTACTCAAGCGGTACGTGGAGTTGTGTCCCGAGTACAAATCATATTACCGTCCATTCGAAATCGGCTATGAAATTTATGTCCGGGTTTCCATCCGATATACCGCGAGAGTTGACACGTCTCTCATTTTATTCCACAGCCACAACATACTACATCTCATAATTCATGCATATTTATCTACTCAAAGGCCACAACATGCATTTCAACATGACAATCATGCAAGTAATATTTAATAAATAATACAAAAAAAACGAGTGTGAAAGATACCCTCAGGTCTAGCCTTTTTGCCAACTTTCAGGCTTACGTTTCACGGACGTCGGAAGGGTACAGCTCCTCAACTTCTCCGGCTCACTGGTTTAGCGTCCTAGCTCACTCCTTTGCCGTTTTGCTTGCGGTTCAAACTCCGTTCTACTCCCGTTCGGCCTCTGTTTTGCTACTCACTGCTCAGGCCACCTGTTTTGACATTTCCATGAACTGTTCCAAATTTGTGTGGGTTCTTAGTGCAGTTGTGTGTGATTATTTTAAGGATTATGAATGCAGTCTCTTTATGTTACTGTTTTTAAGATTTTTAGGCAATGTTTTAAGTGGATTTAGGCTGCTGTTTTGGGGTGTTAAACAGTGCAGTTCAGACGTGTAAAACAGTGCAGTTTGGGCGTGAATGAGGCTGTTGTTTAGGCGTGAATGTGGCTTCTGTTTTGGTGGTTATTTTTGGTGGTGTATAGGCGTTTTGGATTCGGCTATGGAGGATAGTTGCTTGTGGTGGATTCGGTTATGGTGGAGGATTAAGGCTCTTGTTGTCTCGGCTATGGAGGAGATGGTTAGGGCTCTTTGTTCTCTTTTTGTGTATATGTGAAGTGTTTTGATGTCTTGGGTGTGTATTAGAGAGAGTGGAGAGATGGTGTGGCTAGGTTAATGCATGTTTATATAGAAGAGAGCTAGGGTTTGCCCTTGTCTCACAAGGAAGAGATCTAGTTTCCAAATTAGGAGTCCTAAGAATGGTATACACAAGATTGAGGGGGGACAAAATATTTTAAATTAGGAAGTCAACTATTTTAAATTGGTAGATGTCTTATTAGATTAGGAAGTCAAATATTTGATTGGTTTTAATTGGTTAGGATTGATTTTAATTAGGCATAACATCTTTTTAATTTAGTATGTGATTTGTTTAGTTAGGAAGTTAATATATTAGATTTATCTTCATTAGGTATGATTATATTTTGTGTTTTATTTAATTGGTAAATGGCTTAAATATTTTATTTAATATTTAATGTTTAATTTAATTAAATTGGGATGTGTTTTATGGGCTTTGGGGAGCTAATTGGGCTGGGGTGCGAGGTAGCAGCAAAACCAGAAACACTGACGCCGTTCGAACGCTTCCTCGAATGCGACACGAACGCCCGCAATCTGCCTGACGTTCGAACAAAGTAACGAACGCAGCACTAACGAAGACAGTGAGCTTGTGAAATAAACTTGATGACGTACTTATTCTGAATTTCCCCTTCCGACCTCCGTTTCCCGCAATATCCTTAGCTAAAAAGGTAGTGCCTCCAACTGAGACTCATCATCGGGTTTCACATGCAAAAATGCAATGCCTACAGTCGCCCCCACTTTGATGAGACTTGTGTAATGTGCAACAGTGACAATCCTATCAAAGTTTTGCAATGCATTTTCACTTACCTGGCTCGCCAATTGCCACTTGACTTTCCACGTGTTGAGTTGATTTAGGTGGTGAGGTGCTGCGACCCCTGGTTCATTCCCGAACCGTGTTGTGATGTGGTTCATTCCCGAACCGTTGCCGTAAGGTGGTCCATTCCCGAACCGTTACTGTGAGTTGGTCCATTCCCGAACCGTTACTGTGAGGTGTTCATTCCCGAACTGTTATCGTGAGGTGGTCCATTCCTGAACCGTTACTGTGAGGTGTCCATCCCCGAACTGTTACTGTAAGGTGGTCCATTCTCGAACCGTTACTGTAAGGTGGTCCATTCCCGAACCGTTACTGTGAGGTGGTCCATTCCCGAACCGTTACTGTGAGGTGGTCCATTCCCGAACCGTTACTGTGAGGTGGTCCATTCCCGAACCGTTACTGTAAGGTGGTCCATTCCCGAACCGTTACTGTGAGATGGTCCATTCCTGAACCGTTACCGTGAGATGTTCATTCCCGAACTGTTATCGTGAGGTGGTCCATTCCCGAACCGTTACTGCGAGGTGGTCCATTCCCGAACCGTTACTGTGAGATGGTCCATTCCTGAACTGTTACTGTAAGGTGGTCCATTCCGAACCGTTACTGTGAGGTGGTTCATTCTCGAACTGTATTTCCATTCCTGTAGTGCCATTCCCGGCTTGTTCATTCTCGAATTGTGTTTCCATTCTTGGAGTGCCATTCCCGGCTTGTTCATTCTTGAACTCTACTCCATTCTTGGATTGTCATTCCCGGCTTGTTCATTCTCGAACTGTGTTCTCATTCTTGGAGTGCCATTCCCGGCTTGTTCATTCTCGAACTGTGTTTCCATTCTTGGAGTGCCATTAGGGGCTTGTTCATTCTTGAACTGTGTTTCCATTCTTGGAGTGCCATTCCCGGCTTGTTCATTCTTGAACTCTGCTCCATTCTTGGATTGCCATTCCCGGCTTGTTCATTCTCGAACTGTGTTTCCATTCTTGGAGTGCCATTCCCGGCTAAACTGATACTGATGCTGGTGTGGGCCTGGCCCCTAAACTGATACTGATGTGGGCCTCGGCCCTGGGACTCATCCCCAAACTGATACTAATGTAGGCCTCGGTGTAGACAACAGAACTTGACGATGCTGTTCTAGGCTCGCGGCCTAGTTGGGAAGTACGAAATAACATGGAGTCGCCACCTGGTGTGAACCGGGACAAAGATTTAAGGCCGCACTCACCCCTCGCAAGGGAAGACCTCAAACCGTTGGGTTCGGAATGGTCCCTTACTTATGTCACTTGTGATGATATGATTTGTGCAATAAACTAACCGAATTTATTCAACATTCATGCTCAATGGTACTTAGATCTAACATGCTTTCATCCAAATAACTCCACGCAATGTAACACAACAAGCATATTGAACCATTAAATCAACATGTATAAATCATTACCCCAAACACATCATAAACTAAGAACATGCATAATGAACAACCTAAACATGCTTTAACAAATAAATAACAAACTAAATTAAACCATGCTTTAAATAATAAACAAATAACCTAAAGACTATATCATGCTCAAATACAAATTTGGATGAGACGAGATATGTGTATCTTAAGTAGTACGTGGCATTGTATCCCGAGTGCAGACCATACTACCGTCCATTCGGAATCGGCTATGGAATTTACGTCCGGGTTTCCATCCGATATACCACAAAAGGGAACACATACCTCGCTCATCCAACATTCACATCATGCCTCAAACGAATCTCATGCGATGATATTTTAAAATAAATAAAAGAAACGAAAGATAATAAATAAAGAAGGTGCCCTCAGGTCTAACCTCTTTTGTCGTTCCTCGAAAGCGCGTTACACGGCCGTAGCGTTGTATCCCGAGTACAAACCGCACTATCGTCCATTCGGATTCTGCTACGGAATTTACGTCCGGGATTCCATCCTCTTTTGTTGTCTCACGAAAGGGCGTTACACGTCCGTTGGAAGGGTGAATGATCCGCAACTATTTCGGTTCACTAACTCAACGTCTTTACTCGCTGTTTTTCTGTTCGGGTTGTTGTTTTCACTCTGTTTTGCTACTGTTTTTTTGTCACGAGTTAGGCTTGTTGTTTTGCGACTTTTAGGGCTAAGATGTGGGTTGTTTCGGGGGGAGTTTTTCTGGACAGTTTGCAATAGTTTTCAGAGTGCAGTTTGGTTAATTCGGGGACTGTTTTGGGCAGTGCAGGGCTGTTCGTTTGGCAGTTGTGTAGTGTGTGCTGGTGGCGTGATGGCTATGTGCTGGGCTGGTGCGTTTACGTGCAGAATTGCTGAAGGGTAGTGGGTAGGTGTGGAGTTGATGCGTGAGGCAGATTTGTGCGAGTGGCGAGAGGCTGTGGCGTTAGGTGAGAGTGGCGAGTTTTAGTTGTTAATGTGGCTAATGGGCGCTTGCAATGTGCTCCCGGTTAATGGTCAAAGGGGCTGTTTAGGGACTATGTGTTTTAAGTGTTTGTGGCGTCGGCGTGAAGGCTGAGTGGGTAACGCAGGCTGGTCGGTGTTGATGGTGTGTGTATATTCGTGAGTGGGCTGGTCGGTTGTGATGGCTTGTGCGTGAGGAGTGATGGAGGTGTCTTTGTGCGTTTTGGGCAAATTGGTGAGGGTTGCAAGCGTGGTGTGTGATAAGGCAAATTGGTGAAAGCAAGGTGTGGCTGTGGGCAGTTGCAAACTGTGATGGTTTGGAAGATGTATGAGGGCTGTTGTGGCAAGCGAAGTGGGGCTTTTGATGATGAGTTGAAGGGTAGGTTCTGTGGGTGATGTGCTTGCTAGGTCAGTGGCGTGAAGAACCCAAGGCTGCTACGTGTTTGTGAGCTGTTTAGGTAGTGAGGTGAAGCGGTGATGACATGGGCAGGTGGCGTGGGTTGGTTTCGTGGAGTAAGGAGGGTTGTTGTGTTTTAAGGGTTATTAGGGTTTGTGGAGGCTGCGCGAGAGAAGATGGGAGAGGGAGGTGAATCGTTTTGGGTTATTATTTTGTGTGTAATTTATAGTGAGGGGGTAGGGTTAGGGTTTTCATGGATTTGAAAGGAAACAAAAATCAATTAATTTATGTGTGTATTTAATTTTAATTATTTAAGGCAAGACATTATGTAATTAGGTGGTAAATTATTTAAATTAGGTGATTGATTTAATTTTAATTAGGTTTAATAATTATATTTAGTTTAATTGGATTTTAATTAGTTATTAAATTAATTTCAATTTAATTAGTTTTGGTTTAATTGGTTATAATTGGTTTTAATTTAATTTAATTTAGATTTCACTTAATTTGTTAATGTGTTAATTTGTTTTAATTTAATTTGTGAGATGTGTTTTAAATGTTTTAATTATTTTCGGATTGGGTTTGGTGTGTGTTTTAAAACGAAGGTCCAACAAGCGAACCCGAAGCGAAACAAGCGAGTTAAATCCGACCAAATGCTAATTTCCAACTTTACCCTTCCGACGTCCGTTTCCTGCGGCTTTCACAATCAAAGAGGTAGTGTCTCCATACGAGACTCATCATCGGGCTTATATGCAAAAAATGCAGTGCCTACACTCGGCCCTGGACTCGTCCCCAAACTAATGCTGATGTGGGCCTCGGCCCTAACTGCTACTGATATGGGCCTCGGCCCCAGACTGATACTGATACGGGCCTCGCCCCCAACTGCTATTGATATGGGCCTCGCCCTCAGACTGATACTGCTGATATGGGCCTCGCCCATGTGATTCATTCCTGAAGACCGCTGACATTGTACTGTTACTGCTTCTGGTTGGCTTGCATTGGCGCTTTCTTTTTTTTCTCCTTCGAAACCTGTTATTACAAAACAGAACAAACACGAAAGGATGCAAAATGCGTTACGTGTATGCATGCATGAATGTTCCTATCCCGTCGGGTTAGGTCTTCCGTCAATTCTTTTGGTGACTGCTTAGCCTTCTCTTCTTCAGACAAGCTACTGCTTCGATCTGTCTACGTTGATCGGCTCGGTGAACTAATTCCCTTCCAAGTCTGATATTTTCACTGCCTCTATTTCCCAATTTCTGAATGTCTATCTTATCTTTTAGGTTTGCTTATTTCGAAGGTTCCCCGTGTTCATCACTGGATTCCATAGTACCAAGGTTGAATACTTTTCTCAAATATACTCATATTGCAGAAGAGTTTCAGTGAAATGAACGTCTTTATTATTGTTGAGGAAAAGAGTTCGAACAAGTAACAAAATCAATGTCATTTAAAAAAACTGGACCAAATAGACTATGAGTAACATCTCCATCATCTGCAGCACTTGAGACCAAACCGAGCCATTCTTTCGCCGAGTCAAAAACCGAGCCATCATCATCGACCACACCAGCCATCACCACCCAAACAGCAGCCGAAACCAGAAGACATCACCTGAGACCAAACCGAGAAGCCGTGAACCACTCACCGAATCCACCAAGCCACTGCCGTGTCTCTCCAACACTGCAACCAACCCACTGCCGAGACCCAACCCACAACCAAAACCGAGAAGCAGAAAATCAACCCAAGTCCAAGCCGATCCGTATCCTCCATTACCAAATCTGGAATTGACGGTAAAATTGATAAAAAAAAAAAATTTATTTGGTTAAATTGATTTGGTAGATTGAAAATTTGGATGATTGGTTATGTGATTTGAGTTGTGGAAGTGTTGATTGATTATTTTGATTCGTAGTCGTGGGGGCGAAGAGTTGAATTGGGGTGTTTGTGGCCTTTGAAATAGATTTTGGTTGTGTTGGATAATCAAAAATTCAGAGGAGATTCTGCCAAAATTTTTACTAAAAAAATGGTCAAATAACGATAGTGGTAAGAATCGTAAATTGGACATAGATCTTAATCGATTATTTTCCTGTAAAATTTCAGCTAATCAGGTATTACCTTCTAAACTCTTCCGCTGTTTAAGACATTGGGGACAATGTCTCATTTAGGTTTGGGGGAGAGAATTAGTTTATTAGTACCTTGTTTTTAGTTTGTGTGTTTTTATTTTTAGTCCAAAATTTTTCGAAAAATACAAAAAAAAATTGAAAATTTTTCAAAAATTACAAAAAATATTTTGTGTTTTTGTTTTGACTAAAAATGTGAAATTGGTAAAAGATAGCCGAGTAAGGAGTTCCACTCATGAGACGTATCTCAAACCATTTTTGAAACAAGTTAATTTTTGTTTATTTCATTTTAAATTATTTAATTTGTAAATTCTCTTTAATACTGACTAAAATGGATCTTCATATGCTCAGTTGGCAGGTATTATCAACATGCATAGTAACATACGGACATGAGCTGAAATTGAAAAGTTTTGTCATATTCAGTGCTCTAGTTTAATTGGAGGAAGCATCTCAAAAAAAAGTGATGGAGTAAAAAAAAAAAATTCTGATTTACAAAAATAAAGTATATAAGATCCGGGTTATTAAGTCTGTAAGGGTGTTTTAACACCTAGTGCCCTAAAACCAACTGGTTTGGGAGTCACTGGCCCAAAGCTCGCTACATGGATCAAAGATGCTGCAAAAATATATATCTGAAGTCTAAGTAATTAAGTCCGTAGGGGTGTCTTAACATCTGATGCCCTAAAGCCAACTGGTTTGGGAGCCACCGACCCAACACTCGTTACATAGATGGAAGATATTGTATATAAATAAAAAAAATAGAAAAAATCAAAGAGAAAAAATCAGAAAAATCAGAAAAATTATTCCATTGCTGCAAAAAAGGTGTGAAATCTGATGGAATTTTAGGACGAAAATATTACTCTCTTATCAACTGCACTTATGACTGTTGTGGGCAAAAATGAGTTGTTTAATATTTTGTTGGCTGTGTATATGAAGAATGGTAAATATAATCGGAGAATTTACTTATTCAGTAATTTAAATAAAACAAAACAACTAGTAACTTGGAGTAGAAGTTTCACCTGATTAGTCACTAACATCTTTATTCTCTTTTCGCTTGTCTTTTTGCTTTTGTGTGCATTAGTTTTATTACTTTTTTTACTTTTGTAAAATGTTTGTGGGTATCATTGCTGTACACCCTCACGAGACTACAACTCGTCCATTAGGGACACCTAGGGGTTTAAAGGCTTGTTGCATAGGCTAAATGCAACCGTGATCCCTACGAAAGTGGCTTAGTTAATTTATTTATGTTATTTTACTCTATGTTTTGCTCGAGGACTAGCAAAATGTTAGGTTTGGGGGTGTGATGAGTGGTATTTATATCACTATTTCCCACTCATTTAACCTAATATTTTGTATAATTTCTTGAGTTTTGTGAACGTTTTGATGTGTTTTGTGTTATTTTGTAGATAAATAACGTTTCAGGACATTCTGGAGGTGAGTTGGGGCAAAACAGTGAAAATTGGACGAAAAGTGTATTTTTGGTAATTTCTCGCGTCGCGACGCCCAGCACTTCAGCTTCGCGACGCCCAGCATGCGCCGAATCTGCTAACATGCACCGGGTCAATGTGTCAGAATTTGAGAAGTTTGACTTTGCTAAAATACGCCGTGACACGTGTCACCATCACAGCCGATATGCTAATGTGCGTCGTGCCACGTGTCATCATCCTACGGTGCCGACAGTCGCCATCGCCACGTGTGCCACGTGTCGCCACGTCATCGGTCAACGAGTCAACTATGCCACGCGTCATGCCACGTCATCGTCCACATCAGATGGTCAACCTAGTCAACATGCCACGTCATCATCAGCCAATCACAACGTGACACATGTCGCAATCCTATGGTGCCGACAATTGATCTCAGCCGCCTTGCCACGTCAGCGCCACGTCATCTCAATAATTGAAGTCTTAGCCGCCTCGCCACATATCGCCTTATCCTCTTATCCGAATCGCCACGTGTCAAGCTGTCATTGTGCCACGCCTCACTGTTTCAGCGTCGCGACGCTGAAGCCCTTGGCGTCGCGACGCCCGGAGCCTACCCGCGCCTATAAATTGAGCTCGAGATTTCAGAATTCATTGCACATTCCTCTCTCTTTAATTCTTTCTAAAGAGAGAGTTTCTCTCTCTAGATTTTTTAGTTTTTAGTTTTTTTTTTATTTTTAGTTTTTAGTTTTGTAAATAATTTTAATTACGTTTTGTAATAATAGTAATTTAATTTTTACTTTTTACTTTTTTACAGTTTTTACTATTCACCATGATAAGGTAACTTCCTCTGCTAGGGTGAAAGGTAATTCTTTTACTGTTGCTATTTAGATTAATCTCCCTAAAAATAATATATTCACTATTTAAAATACTGACTTAAAAAGGATACCGCTATATTGGTCGGTTGGTAATTTAATTTTAATCTGGTTTAAACCTGACTAATAAAGGATACCGCCAGATTGGTCGGTTGGTAATTAAATTCTCTTACCGCCTATATGGCAGGTTTATTTTGGTTCCGCCTTAATGGCTGGTTGGACTTAATTTGACTTTATCAGGATACCGCCAGATGGTCGGTTGATAATATTATCACAAGTTTATATATTATTTTATGGGAGATATCTAAATTAGTAGTAGTAAAAGTAATTCATTTTACCTTAGCATTTTATTGTAATTTACTTCTCAGCTTTTACTTTATGTCTTTTACTTTTATGTATTTACTAGCCCTAGTTATGTGTTAGTTATCTTGGGTTTTGATGAATTCTAATATCACCGGTTATAAGGGATTATTTTATAGTTTGGGTAATTTAAAGGTTTACTTATTAAGTCTTAAGCTTAATGCTTTTTGTTGTCTGATCACCAATAAGATTGATGTGGTAAATCTAAAATGAACTAGACATAGGGATTTTAGGTTTCAGCCTTAGACTTAATAGCCCACGATCTTCCTTGAGGATAAATAACCCTTTAATAGATTTCTTACAGGATAGGAATATACCTGTCGGGCGGGGTAGCCATAATTGGAACTTAATCTTAATGAATCCAGATAATTTGGTTGACATAGACATATGGTTCAATTGGGTTAAACTGTGTATTTGTGTCTGACCATCGACATAGGCTTTTGCATAATTTAGTGTTCCAGGTTAGTAAATTGATTTATTACACAACTATAAAATAACCACTTCATCTTTTAAAAGATATTAGAATGATTCACAACCCTAGATCTTGTGTCTTTTGTTATTTTCCTTAGTATTTTCTTTTGTCTTTTATTTATTTATTTATTTTGTAAAACCACTTTCAACCAATCAAACAATCATTCTTTTCACCCTCAATTAGATATTTGTAAATAAATAGATTCAATAATTAATAACAACAGTAGGAATTAAGTCCTCGTGGGATCGATATTTTTATACTACTTGAACGATACGTGCGCTTGCGTTATACGTGTGTGTTTATGCCGGTCATAGGACAGTGACATTAACTTTACGAACTAAGCTGGCTTTGAATATCAATGCTACTTATCTTTTATTTTCTTTTGAAAAATAAAAATCACAGTAACTCGTGATCTATCTATATCTAGTTGCGATCCATTCTAATATTTGAGTTTCAACTGTTTAGTCAACCATTAGATTGTGAATTTCATTATTACTAAAATTATTTATTATTCAATTAGGAAATTATTAAGTTTGGGTATTCCCAAATTTAAAATATTAATTTCGGGCAACCAAAGTAATTCTTTCAAGAAATGAGCAAATTCACATTTTAAGACAAAATTGTCTTCCTCTCCTTCATCTAAATTATTAACTTTGCTCTCCCTAAAAAAATGGCAACATCTTAATGGCAGCAGGTTGCACGCTTTTATTTCTTTTTAAAATTTATAACATAGAAAAAAAAATACAAACTCTAGACACCTTAAGACAGTTTCTTGCGACACCTAGATATTTGAAAAACCTTGAGATAGTCTTGAGATAACTTACAAATGATATTCCAATTAATTTATCCAATAAATACTCAATATCATCCAATTCAATACATACCTAATATCTCAACAAATTAATAATCAAATACAAAATAAAAAGATAGGGTTAGAAAGATTGTACACAATACGATTTTTACGTGGTTTGGTAATCTCGCCTATGTCCACGCCTCAAGCAACCCATAAGAAGATTCACTGCAACACTTAGCATCCTGAGTGCTAATGAAATTTTTATACACTTCTTCTTTACTGGCTCTGAAGATGACCCAATCCAACTTCCGGATGTGGATCGAACCTTTATAATTTTTCTTTACAGAATTATAGATGACCCAACTATTTGGATTTTACAAACCAATGGAGAAGAAATATCCAACAATAAAAAAGCTCCTAAATGAGCAAATTATACAAGTTTAAGAACAACTTGAGTTTCATTATGATCTAAGCAAACGAGAACTCAATAGATGATCAAATTATGAAGTATATGCAAGTTTTTGATTTGGATCAAGAGCAAAATGACCCCAAAGTATTTAATTTATAGTGCCTTTGAAAAACTAATTGTTATATAAATTTTTGCGAGTTTGGACGTTCAATGGTGGTATGTTCGGTCGTCCGGTCGATGTCGTGTCAGATTTTTCAGGTTCGGTTAATCAAATCTCAGCTTTCGTTCTTCAAAGTCTGTTGAGATGTCTGAATTTTATGGACCGGACGTCCAGTCCGAGGGTTTTCAATAGGCAAGCTCATTGCCTCCGTTCGGACGATTATGGGACTACCCATAAAATGTCCAGTCTGTTCAGAAATTTTGAAAATCTTATATTTTAATCCTTATTTTAAAATTTAAAAATGTACTACTATAAATACGATTGTTTTAAAATAAAACAATGACCCTTTTTTTTTTTAATCAAAATCAAGTGTATCTTTTATAATCGACAAACTTGAAAACGATTTTGTTAATATGATTAAAATAAGGTTTTATCATTTAATGAAACCTTGAAGTCTTGGATTCGAATCCAGGGAGTGTGTTTCCTGTAAGATTCTGGGACAGCCGGGGGTTTTACCTACTTCGCTTAAGCCCGGAAAATGTGGTTTGGCGGCGGGATTTCCAATGATTCCAAAAAAAAACATGGAATTTTGTAAATTATCCACATGTAAAAATGATTTCAGCTCTAAAGTGCTTATCATGCATAATCTCACTCTATACAAGCATTACAAGATTATATAGAAATATACCTAAACCAGTCTTTTTCATCTTCATTTGATTTCCTTTGATCTCGAGCTCAATTTTAGTGTTTAAACTTCATGATTTACTTGAAAGGATTTATTTACCATTATGTCTTTGATACATGATTTATTATAATCAAAATCAATTTAGGGTTTGAGACCTAAAAGGTCAACATGAGACACCTTAGGACAGGCTTGAGACTCTTGTGACAGACTTGAGATACCTTGAGACGGTCTTAAGACCAGTGGCGTATCCAGGAAATCAAGTCAGTGGAGGCAAAGTTATGAAAAATAAATATAATAAAAAAAAACATACAAAATATTTATATCTATATTGATATGTGAATATTTTACACATTACAATTGTCCACGATGTGATTTCATATTTTGAAAACCTTATGTGATAGTTTCATTATCAATACTCATAAATACATCTTTTTCTATATATGTAACTAAATTATCATTCATCCATTGATCTCTCATCCTGTTGCGTGGCCTAGTCTTCACAATATTCATAGCTGAAAATATTCTCTCTACAATAGCAGTGGCAACAGGTAAAGTCAAAGCTAATGTTAAAAGTAAGTAAAGTAGTAGATATACCTTATCCTTTTTAGTTTGAACCAACATTGCTGCAATATCACCAATCCCATTCAATTTCGAAAACTCAATACTAGAACGTATATCCATAATGTACGTATCAAGTTGACCATCTAGTACGAGGAGCTCTATTGAAGAGAAATCTGTGGGATAAAATTGAGCAAGACGAACTACATTTTGTTTATTGAATGAGGAGAATGAATCGCATGGACTAAGGGAAGCTAAACAAAGAAGTAACTTGGTGTTTGTCTCATTGAAACGATTGTTAAGCTCTTGAAGTTGGGCATCTAAAACAACATAAAATAATTCAACCCGATAATGATGCAAGTTGATAGTTTTTTTATCTTTACGCCTTGAACGACCTCGAGTAATAAATATGCCATCCATATTAGGCACATCAATGTTATATACATCACAAAAGAGACAACTTGACTAAATAAATAATCTCATCCACTCTCCCTCATCATTTGCAAGCTATCTTTACACAATCTAACTAGCTTCATGACATTCACAATATCTTGATCTTTTCTTTGCAATGCTAATGACAATTCATTTGTCAATGATAATATATTTTTCATCAAATATAAGCCAAATATATATTCAAATGATTGCATTGAATCTAAAAGATTACTTGCCTCATATCTTTGTTCACGAGTTGATCCATCTTCGACAATCATCTCAAGGACATCAATTATGGGTTGAAACATGGTAATGATACTAAGTACAGTGCCATAGTGTGAACCCCAACGTGTATCACCAAACCGCTTGAAGTTAGTCTCTTGATTTTGCCATTGCCCACTTGAAATTTCGTCATTAGAAATTGCATTTACAATTGCTAAAACTTGTTTCTCTCTAAGAACATCGCGACGCTTACATGAGCCTCCAACAACATTCACCACATTAGCAATTATATTGAAGAAAGATTGAACTTCAACATTATTTTTTGCCACGGCCATAAGAGCTAATTGAAGTTGGTGAGCAAAACAATGAACATAATAAGCACATCCATTCTCATTTAAAATAAGTGTCTTGAGGCCATTCAATTCACCTTGCATATTATTAGCCCCATCATATCCTTGCCCACGTAATCTAGAAATATTCAATCCATGTTTAGAAAATAAGTTGTCAATTGTTTCCTTCAGTGACAAAGCGGTGGTACTAGTAACATGCTCAATACCAATGAAACATTCAACTACATGCCCACTTTTGTTCACATATCACAAAACAATAGCCAATTGCTCCTTTGTTGATACATCACGAGATTCATCAATTAAAAATGAACAGAATGCTTCACCCATTCTCCCCAAAGAAGACACTTTTTCTTTTGAACAATCATCACTTCTTTGTAATTTCTTTGAAGAATTTGAAACTTTTTCCTTTAAACTATCATCGATTGATGATGAAAGTTTTGAGATTTTCTTAAAATATTTCTCCATAACTGTTTCAAAATTAAATTTGTAGTCTATTAGAAAAAAATGATATAAAAATAAAACATTAATTGATCTCATGAAGAAACTCATTTTAAACAGTTCAGGCATATTGCATAGCAAGCCTCTAGCTAAAGAAGTTGCCCTTAATAGTTAATTAAAGTAACAATGTGATAAAAGAAACTAACTTCTTAATGGTCAATTGTGAAAGACGGTAGTAGCTCCAACAAAAAAAAAAAAAAAAAAAAAAAAAAAAAAAAAAAAAAAAAGAGGACAAAACCAACTCTAACCAGTAGCAAGCAGGAATTAAACTAATTAATTCCTCATAATAATAATAAAAAGCCACCAATTTTACAAATTTAAATATCATATTCCTAAGAATTAAACTAATTATAAAATTTTATAATAATATACTTAATAATAAAAACTGTCGGCAAGCAAGAAGAATCATATATAAGCTTAACAATTTTAACTAAAAGAAAGCAAGAAGCAAAACGGTAGTTACCTGAAAAGCTGATCAGAAAGAGAAGCTGAAGAAGATCGGTGGTGAAGGAGAGAGAAGGATGCGCAGGTTAAGAGAGTTGTGAGAACGCAGGTTAAGAGTGGAATTTATATGAGCTGAATTTTTTTTATTTTTTTTTCAATTTGGAATTCTTAATCTGATTGTTGCCCCCACTGGCCCCTCAATGTCTCCGCTACTACTTAAGACACCTTACGGCACCTTGAGATGGCTTGAGCTCCTTGAGAGGGGTCTGAGACACCTTAAAAAAAAAAAATTTGCAGGCCGACCATGGACCGTGCTTGGTAGCCTGCTGCTGCCATGGAACCATGGCAGCAAGCTACTGCCATGGAAACCCCCATAACAACAGCTTTTTAATAAAATTGAAGAAAAGTAATAATAATAATAATAATAATAATAATAATAATAATAATATATTATTATTATTATTATTATTATTATTATTATTATTATTATTATTATTATTATTATTATTATTATTATTATTATTATTATATAAAAATTGTAAAGGTTAAGGGTATTTTGTCTAAAATAATATCTTTGCTTTTTAAATATCATGATTGTTGCATAAAGTTTCGCTATATTAATTGTTAGACCCTAAAATCATAGCTACTTAATAATTAGGGGAAAACAAAATGTATACTGAATAAATAAATACCAGATTGCCATTTTATGAATCATTTAAGCAACCGTCAATAAAATATTATGTACCACCTAAGAGAATCTGACTCATTAAATGATCCTAGTTGAAAAAGTTGAGATGGAAATTAATCCCTGGACTAATTGAAGAGTGCCTGCAGCTGTTGGCTGCTGGGATCCCAAAAGCAAAGTGACTACACAATTGAATGGTGAGAAAAAGAGGAGAGGAAACAGAATAGTCACAAATCAAGTATCTTGCCATAAGTTAAAATACATACTTTATTCACACATTCCCAGTGCTACACTTCTAAGCACTAAAATTCATTTTTTTGTCTAACATGTGTGTTGACGGATGATTTTCGTTTCAGGGACAAATCCGTAAACTCACTCCTCGAACAATTCCCCCTCAACTATGAATTTGTTTGATTTGGGGATCAAATACAAACTTAGCAAAAGATGATAAAACACACAGACAAAACAGAGGGTTTAACGTGGTTCGGCGAAATGGATCCAACCTACGTCCACGGGCACAAGAGAAAAGAAAGTTTTTATAACGTGGTCGGGTATGACCGACCTGCCTATCTCTCGAGCTCGTCTGACCGACCTCTTACAACCTCACACTTACACTTAAGCTTTTTGCTCTCTCTTTTACAAGTTGTGCGTGAATAAATTTAGTCAACCTTTTACAATGAATTCCAAATCCCTTTATATACTAGGTAATTCTACTGTTACAACAATCTCATGACGCCAGCCATGTGAATTTACCATTAATGCGATGTCTCTCTTCCTCAACTGCTCTGCCAAAAGTAGGCATGCCACCAGATATCTATTTAAACCAAGCTACTATTGGCCACTGCCACACGCTACCTCCAGCTTGTAATCTATTATCTCTCATATGATAGCGTGTGCTAGAAGATAAGCCGGTGACCAGCTCCGATTACGTCTGACCTCTTTGGAAGGTGCAAGTCCCAATGTAGGGCTTGCGTCATCTTGACTTGATCATACGACTAACACCCTGAACCGACTAACTGGTTCGGGCAACTGAAAAAGCTGTCAGCCTGCCCTGCTGAGCTACCAGGTCAGGTCAGTCCTGAGGCCTTGCTCTACTTTTCTTTTCTGAATATATCTCCAACTCGGTCGGACATCAAGTGCAATCCATTGCTGACCTCCTCAGTGGGTCAGATGCCTCAACTTGAGGCTTGGAAATGGAAATCCCATTTACACCCTTCCTCAGGATTCTTACTTCTTGGGGGCCAAAAAACCACCATCAACATCTGTCCCATAGTTCTCGGTATCAACGAGTAAGCGAGTTGGTGCCGGGAACTATAAAAAAATGGTGGTGCATGAAACCGTAGACTGATCTAGCGTCTTCGGGTCGACGCTTTCATGAACACTCTATATTGCTTCAACCTGATTGCTCGTGATACATTTCCAATACTTGGAATACTTTTTGAAGAAATAAATTTCCTCTCATGATGATGCTCAATCTTGAATAAGCCCAGAATCCCATGTCTGTCCCATCATATGACGAGTATCACAACTGTAAATCTCGGTGCTTCTTTGACCAAATAGGTTGATCCGGACTAGCTCTGGTCAACTAATCCTTTTGGCTTTGCCTGGAGAAGAGCATCTTATGCCTCCTCGGGTAAATGCATGCTCTTGCCACACTGCAAACTCGAAAGGAAATGATCTGTAGAGTCCTGCAAAATAGAATAAAATCACAAGGGAACATTCGCCTCCTCGGGCTATTAGGAAAATAACAGGGCAACGAGGGAATGTTCCTTTCCTGTGCCAACAAACATGGCCTCGACAGAAGGAATATAGCCTCGAGGCAATAATCTCAAAGTGTCCTCGGCGGAATAAATGCAGCCCTGAGCCAAAAATGAATATTTGGCCACAAGGGAATTATGCCTCATTGTGCCACCAAACATGATGAGGTCTCAGTGGGACATAACTTGATCCCGAGCCAAAAATGAATGTTTGCACACCGTAAGGGACAAAATGGGATAGCCATAGCTATGAGGGCATTCTCCCTCCCCGTGTTCGGTATATCCGATAGTACAGGATGGGATGGCAAAATGCCATAGAGGTATTCTCCCTCCCGGTGTTCGGCATACCCGATGGTACATGATGGGATGGCCAGACGTCACAGGGGTATTCTCATTCCCCGTGTTCGACATACCCGATGGTACAACAAGGGATGGTCAGACGCCACGAGGGTATTCTCCCTCCCAATTTTCGGCATACCCGATGGTACACGATGGGATGGCCAGACGCCGCGGGGGTATTCTCCCTCCCCGTGTTCGGTATACCCGATGATACATGATGAGATGGCCAGACGCCATAAGGGTTCTCCCTCCTAATGTTCGACATACCCGATAGTATGATGGGATGGCCAGACGCCACAAGGGTATTCTCTCTCCCCGTGTTCGGCATACCTGATAGTACAGGATGGGATAGCCAGACGCCACATGGGTATTCTCCCTCCCCGTGTTTGGCATACCCGATGATACATGATGGGATGACCAGACGTCACGGGGGTATTCTCCATCCCCGTGATTGGCATACCCGATGGTATAAAATGGGATGGTCTGACGCTACATGGGTATTCTCCCTCCCCGTGTTCAGTATACCCGATGGTACAGAATAGAATGTCAGACGCCATGGGGGTATTCTCTTTCCCCGTGTTCGGCATACCCGATGGTACAAAATGAGATGGTTAGACATCACGAGGATATTATGTCTCCCCTTGTTCGTCATACCCAATGATACATAATGAGATAGCCAGAGGAAATGGGGGTGTTCTCCTTCCCCGTGTTCGACGTACCTGAGCCATCAAACTATTAATATCTCGACAGTACTAAAGCATACCCGAGCTAATAATCTCAAATAATAAACAAGCATGGAGAAACAAGTTTTTATCTTAGAAATGAAGAGTTTTACTCATTTTCTTGGGATCTACTGCTTATCTTATAACTCTTTATGGGTCATTTTAAGAGAGACTTTATTGAAAATATCCATTCAGCGCTTCAGCATTCCAAGTACCTATCATGACAACAGTCGTTAACAGTATTGGTCGGTCTTCGTAGCCACTTGGTCTATGTACTCATTCAGATAACCGTTTTTTAATCAAGTTTTCCACCTGCTCCCGCAAGTTTCTACATTGCTCTGTGGTGTGTCTCATTGCATTATGGTGCATGCAATAAGACGCGTTGCTTTTCTTCTCATTCGGAAAACTTCCTTGGGTCGGGCTTAATCAATAGACATTTATCATGTACCTCTTGAACTATCTGGGCCAGGGGTATGTTGAGGGGGTTACATTGTTCCTCTGGCAACGAGGTTGACCTGGGCAGATGGTATTTTCTCTCGTACTTTATTATTCTGAGGCATCGGCCTGAACTACTTTTTTCCTCAAGTCTCTACCCACATCCCGTCGATTTTCTGACCTGAGTATCTTGGTCCTCTGTGTATCTCCTTCTCAGGCAATCTTCTCTTCTTCCTCCATTAGCACAAACTTTCTTGTCTGCTCCAGATCTACGGTATAGTCCGGTATCTCCTGGATCCTCAGGTGGGACCACAATTTACCGACCCTGAGAGCTCCTTTGAAACTTTCCAAGGCCTCCGGGGACTCATACGCCACGACCTCTAAAATGAGGTTGTGATACCTATCGACAAAGCTCTTTAAAGACTCATCGTCTCCTTGCTTCATTAACCTCAACGACCACATCGTCTTACTTAGTACACATGTCTTTTTGAAATTCTGCACAAAGGATCTCTTCAACTGCTCAAAGCTGTTGACACTCCCCGGAGTCAAGTTCATGAACCACAGGCTGGCTGACTCACCCAAGGTCAAAGGAACACCTTGCAGATGGCCTCTCTGACCATTCCTTGAATTTCCATCAACAAAATGAACTTTTCAATATGAGACTTAAGGTCCGAGCTGCCTTTATAAATATCCATAGAGGGCATGGTGAATCTCATTGGAAATTCCATCGCCATAATTTCCTTCGTGAAAGGGGAAGTTATCCCCATGTCCTGGTCACCCCTTGATCGGTCTTTCATATTTTTCTCTCACTTCTTTATCTCCTTCCGAAACCAGCTCTTCATATGGTTCTCGGAGCTGCCATGCTCTCGACCTCGGGCTTCCCGACGTCTTCCACCCCGGACACAGTGTCCTCCCTAGCTGGGGATTTCATTTCCTTCTCCCATATATCTTCTCAGATCGCTCTCCGCGAAGCATGAATTGTTGTTGGAGGATTTCGGAGTTCACCCGCCTTCCTCTTCTCCCCCCAGCTCTCCCACCTGTATGGCTCTGGAAATGACTACAGATCTCATTCCACATGTATTTCTCTTCCTATTATCACCATCTCCATCTGCTCCAGCGATCATTTTTCCCTTTACTATCTCTTATTTTCTTTGGTTGGGGCTCGTTCCCTATCTTTCACCATTTTTCTCTTCCAACTTCTCCAATATGGTCTTTATGAAGACCTGGGTTGATTCTCTCTCCTTCCGAGCTTCTTCCATTTCTTTTCACGCATTTTCTCTCTCATTTCGTATAGTTTCTTCCATTTTCTACATCCACTTCGTCGTGGAGCCTCTGAAGATCTATGGTTCCCGTCTTCTGCCATCATCTCAACGTGTTTGCTGCTTTTAGTATTGTTCCCACAAATGGCGCCAACTGTTGACGGATGATTTTTATTCCAGGGATAAATCCATAAACTCACTCCTCGAACAATCCCCCATCAACTGTGAATTTGTTTGGTTTGGGGACCAAAAAAGAAAGTTAGCAAAAGATGAGAAAATACACAGACAAAACAGAGGATTTAACATGGTTCGGTGGAATGGATCCAATCTACGTCCACGGATACAAGAGAAAAGAAAGCTTTTATAACGTGGTCGGGTATGACCGACATGTCTATCTCTCAAGCTCGTATGATCGACTACTTTCAAGTTCACTCTTACACTTAAGCTTTTTGCTCTCTCTTTTACAAGTTGTGCGTGAATAAATTTAGTCAACCTGTTACAATGAATTTTTAATCGCTTTATAAACTAGGGAAAATTCTATTGTTACAATAATCTCATGACGTCGGCCATGTGAATTTACCATTAATGTGATGGCTCTCTTCCCCAACTGCTCTGCCAAAAGTAGGTCTGCCACCTAACATCTCTTTAAACCAAGCTACTATTGGCCACTGCCACACGCTACCTCTAGCATGTAATATATCATCTCTCATATGATAGCGTGTGCTAGAAGATAAACAGGTGACCTACTCCGATCATGTATGACCTCTTTGGAAGATGCAAGTCCTCATGTAGGGCTTACGTCATTTTGACTTGATCATACGACTAACACCCGACCCGACCAACTAGGTCTGGCAATTGAAACAGCTGTCAGCTTGCACTGCTCAGCTACCATGTCAGGTCGGTCCTGAGGCCTTACTCTGCTTTGCTCTTCTGAACATCTCTCCAACTCGGGTCAAGTGAAATCCATTGCTGGCCTCCTCGGAGGGCCGGATGCCTCAACTTCTTAGGCCTGGCCCCCTGAGGCTTGGAAATGGAAATCTTTTTTACACCCTTCCTCTGGATTCTGACTTCTTGGGGGCCGAAAATCACCATCAAAAATGTGGGAACTGATAGTTAATATCTCTTGCAAGAAGAAGTCCATTAGCCTATTAGACCGTATATTTTCCTCTGCTTCGCTGAAAGAAAATGTATTAACACCAACAGTTGCTTGCTTGCCGAAAAATAAAATTATAACAGTTAATGGTATCAAAATTGAAATCCTATGATCATGATTTTACTACCGCATGCAAGTGCACGTATCGCTTAAGTAATATAGTAATAAAAGTCGGATATCGTACCTACGAAGACTTATTATTTCTCTTATCAATACTAAAACTAACATACTTACTTAGACTACTAAACTATTGGTTGCGAGAGAAATTGATTAATTTAAAATTAATTGAAAGATTAAATAAAGAGCAAACAATAATTTTAGAGATAAATTTTATATACGATAAAAACTTAAGGTTGTAACTTCACCTAAGCACGCAAACAATGAGCTCATACACTATTCAGTCAATTGGGTTGTTGTTATGAGTTATTAACTTAGAACGCTAAACTATCTACAAGACTCTTTCGATGGTCAGGTAAATATATTCAGATTAAACCAATTAATTATATATTTATTTTAATCGATTTAAATCAAATTCATTAAAGTCGGGTTCTAATATTGGCTACACATGTCCTGCAGGTATATGTCTATCCTATAAGGAAATATATTTAGGAGAATTAGATCATGCACTATTACTCTCACGGGTTAATTTCCTCTGTCGAGTTCCTAAGGATTTACCACGACTAAGCTATTGACGGCCAGATAATAAAACATGCATTCAAACACACAAAATAATAAGTAATTCAATAACAAACCCAAGAGAATAAAAAGATGCAACTTAATTAAACATAATGCTTAAAATTCATTACAACCCTAAATTAATGATTTAGCTACTCATGATATTCAACAGACACAAGCTAATCATAGATACAAGACAAGAACTCATAATGATAAAGCTAGAGAGAAAAGAGAAGAAAGAACTGTTGTTTTTAATTTTCATCTTCAATCTCCAACACTGGTTAAAAACTTTGTTCTTGCCTCATTCTAGGTGTTCTTCTATGCTTTGAAGCTCCAAAATTGTATTATAAGCCTTCTTTCTATGTTTTGGGATGATTTTGTACTTATATAGGAAGTCGGGGGTCTTTCCTAATTAAAAATCAAATTCAGGATGAACTGGGGGTGTATTCTGTGTTGTGACGCACGTGGACGTAGGTTGGAGCCACTCTTCATCGAATCACGTTAAATCTTGTCTCTGTATGATTGCTTGCCTCTTGCAAGTTTGTGAGGTTCCCACAATCAAATAAATTCACTAGTTGGGAGAGGTTTGTTAGAAGGGTAAATTCTGATCTCGCCCTTGGAACGAAAAACAACCATCAATAGTTGGTGTCGTCTATGGGGATATGGTGCAAAAGAAACAAACACAATAAGACGACGGTAGGATATGGAGACCACAAATTTGGGGAAGCATCGGTAGAATATTGGATGCGGAAGTTGGAAGAATGTTTGCGCCAGGAATGGGAGAAAGCCCAAAAGGAGAGAGAAGTTACCAAAACCTTCATGCAAACCATGATTGAGAGAATTGAGATGTTGGAGAAGAGGTTGGGAGAGCAAGCTCCCGCAGGTCCCAGTCGTAGAACGCAAGAGATTTCTGGTGGGAAAAGAGAGGTTGGTGAAGAAAAAAAGCTTGAATCCACGAGAAGAAAATCCACCAAGGTAAGATTAGTTGTTGTAGCCAGTGAGGCATCATCAGATGGGCCTCAGGAAAAGTGTGATGACAAGTGAATGTCCAAGTTATCTAACAGCTACATGTAGGAGCGAAGCGGAGTTTACCGTTATGCCTATGACGTCGGTGATCACGACACTGTTGGGCTCGTAGCTCGTAAAGAGTACGGATAGCCCCATGGAGGGACTAGCCAGAGAATGAAGGAGTCGCCACCCAATATAAGACATTGGAAATGATTTAAGGTCGCACTACACCCCTTACAAAGGCTGACCTTAAACCTTTTTGGGTTCGGAACGGTCCTTTACTGATGGCAATATAATATTTGGGTTCGAATAGAGGTATAGTATAAATGGGCGTAACCATTGATAAAATGAGAAATTAATAAAAAGCCATTATAATAAACATTCAAAAATTATTAAAGTAATGATAAAATACGAATTAAACAGACTAGAATGCAAATCTTTCGAAGCCTGGCCGAACAAAAATTTTTTATGCACTTAATGTCCGGCTGGACCTAGTGTAAGTTTGACCGAATATTTTACGTGAAATAAGAAATGTAACAAGTG
>SKCR01015756.1:0-44444 GCA_019454045.1 Zanthoxylum bungeanum
ATGGACTTAAACAAGCTTCATAGAGTTGGAATCTTTGATTCGATGAGATTCTTAGATTGTCTGGTTTTCTCAAGAATTAGGAAGAACCTTGTGTGTATTAGAAGGCCAGTTGGAGCATGGTGGTATTTTTAGTCATCTATGTTGACGAAGTCCTAATCATTGGGAATGATATAGGGATAATACAAGGCGTCAAAGCTTACCTCTGTAAGAATTTCTCCATGTAGGACCTGAGAGAAGCTTCCTATGTTTGAGGCATAAAACTCTGTAGAGATAGAGAAATGAAGCTGATTGGGTTATCCCAATCAAAGTACATAGCTAAGATCTTGGAACGGTACAATTTTGGTAACTATAAGACAACAAATATACAGTTCAGACATGGGATTCATCTTTCGAAGAAGATGTGTCCGTAAATGGAAGATGAGAATGTTAGAATGTCTAACCAACCTTATGTTTCATGTTTGCGTAGTATAATGTATGTCATGTTATGTACTAGGCCTGATATCAGTTTTGTTGTTAGCGTAACTAGTAGATATCATTCCAATCCAGGTAATGACCATTTGATGACCATTAAACATATCCTTAAGTATATTAAAGGTACTAAGGATAAGTTGATTATATGTGGAGGAAATGAACTGCAAGTTAATGGGTATACGGATTCCAACTTCCAATCGGATCCCGATGATAGAAAATCTACATCTGGATTCATCTTTACCCTTAACGGAGATGCAGTTTGCTTGAAGAGTTCCAAACAAAGGTCAACAATAGATTCCACCAAAGAGGTAGAATACATTGAAACTCATGAAGCTAGAACGGAAGTTGTATGGATTAGGAACTTTATCACAGAGTTGGGAGTGGTCCCAAGTATCGATAATGCGATTCCATTGCACTGTGATAATACTGGAGCCATTACGCAAGTAAAGGAACCGAGGGCGTATCAGAAGTCGAGACATATGGAATGAAAGTACCACATCATTCGAGAAATTATGTCGCGATGGGACATTTACATGTACAAGGTACCGAGTCAAGATAATATAGCAGACCCGCTTACCAAGGCCATACCTCCAAAGTTATTTGATAAACATTTGGAGTCGATTGGTATTAGATACAATCGACATTGGCACTAGAGCAAGTGGGAGATTTTGTTAGGGTTGGTGCTCAGAGCGCCAATTCCCTGTTGTATTTCCTTGTAAATACTTTTGTAAATATTTTATTATGAATAAAATTAAAAGTTTCAATAATATAATATATCTCTTTATATGGTAAAGATGTAATTGACCTTAGAATGATTAGTTATGATACAGTTGCAAAAGTGCCACAACTGACATTGAGTTGTATCATGACGTTGTCATTCTTAGACAGTTCCTGGTCAAGATTTACACTACTTGGTCAGTAAAGTAAACCTGTTGAGACTGGTACAAGTCGTATACTGGAATATTGGATTCCAATGGTTTCTCAGTGAACTATAAGTCTTGGAGACTCATATAGACGTGTAGGTGTTTATAGCGGATAAACACCGAACGACTTACCAAAGATTCTAATGGATGGTACACCAACATCAATAAGATCTCTCTCGGGTTGAGTAGCATAAGTGATTGTTCGACTTGAGATACCACTTGGGGCATATAAGACATCTTCCACAACTAGGTGGCAGTCACGTCACGACCTATTAAGGTAAGACCTTCACTTGTTCGTTGGGTGTGGATTGATCCTCAGGGTGTCTTGTATGTGTCAAGATATGATCTGTCTGTTCTGTGTACAAAGAATAGGTAGTCCATATATGATTAGTAATCAGATAAAAAACCATGGGCCCGTGGTACACTTTAGAAGTGAGTTATAAGTGTTCTTTTATAGATTTCTAATATAAACGTCTACGTGATTGTCCCCTAGAGATTTGACATTTACAACTATATCTTTGGGATATATCCAGATACCTGTGACGAAGGAATTAAACATAATGCCATGACCTCGACCAATATGATTCAGCGAGTTTATCTGGTCGTCATAATTTACGGGGGGTGAATTATGGACACGAAATTAGATTTCATGACGGATATGCCTGAATCTAGAGAGTCTCACTAATGAAATAAACTCGTAGAGCACTATGGCAACTTTTATGAGTAATGTTGATTATTTATAAATCATTTTAATGATTAATCTAAAGATTACATGCTTTAGAGGACGATCCGTTATTTCCTAATTAATGTGTATTTATATTTAATATATGATATTATTAATACACATAATTTATTTTCAAATTATGATATTTGACATATATCATTAATATATGTATTTGAGATATTTAAAAGTAAATATAATACATATATTTGAGATATAATTAATTATTGTTAAATAATTAAAAAAATTTAAAATATAATATCTTACATTATGATAAGTTAGGACATGATTACTAATGTAAATTGTTGACTTTGCAATTAAGGAAAATATTATCAAATTGGATTTGACTTCTTTAAATTTGATTTTAAATTGAATATCCATTCGCTTTATTTCCTTCAATTTTGGACCCTAACCCTAACTATATAAAGTGTTTATTTTTTTCCATTTGCTTCACTTGGTCTAAGCTTTCAAAAAGAAAAACAAAATACTTGAGAGAAAAATATGAATCAAAATCAAAGAAAGGCAAAGATTTAGTAGTAGTATTTCCAACCTTTCATTAGAGGAAAATTTGTTCCTTTCATTCTTGGCTACAACTTATGTGGTTCATAAGTTTTTCTACTCATGTTTGTTTATATTTTTAATGGTTGGAAGCTTTTATGTTGGGTGTTTGCATGTATGATGTTCAAAGAAAGCTGATAAGGAGTGTAGACAACAGGAATCAGTGAAGCTGTTCTAGGCTCGCGGCCTAGTTGGGAGTACGAAATAACATGGAGTCGCCACCCCGGTGTGAACCGGGACAAAGATTTAAGGCCGCACTCACCCCTCACAAGGGAGACTCAAACTGTTGGGTTCGGAATGGTCCCTTACTTATGTCACTTGTGATGATATAATTTGTGCAATGAATCAACCAAATCTCTACTCAATCATCATGCTCAAGGGTACTTAGATCTAACATGCTTTCATCCAAATAACTCCACGCAATGTAACACAACGAGCATATTAAACCATTAAATTAACATGTATAAATCATTATCCAAACACCATCATAACTAATAACATGCATAAAGAACAACCTAAATATGCTTTAACAAATAAATAAAAAACTAAATTAAACCATGCTTTAAATAATAAACGAATAACCTAAAGACTATAACATGCTCAAATACAAATTTGGATGAAACGAGATACATATATTTTAAGTGGTACGTGGCATTGTATCCCGAGTACAAACCGCACTACCGTCCATTCGGATTCGGCTACGGAATTTACGTCCGGGTTTCCATCCGATATACCACAAAAGGGAACACACATTCCGCTCATCCAACATTCACATATGCCTCAACAAACGACTCTCATGCGATAATATATTAAAATAAACAAAAATAAACGAAAGGTAATAAATAAAAAGGTTCCTCAGGTCTAACCTCTTTTTGTCGTCTCTCGAAAGCGCGTTACACACCGGCCGTCGAAGGGTTGATGTTCCGCAACTTTTCTGGTTCACTAATCCAACATTTTTCCTCGCCGCCTCGCTGTTTTTGGGCTGCTGTTTCCTCTATTTTTGCTGTATTTTTCTGTCGTTGGGTTTTAGTTACTGTTTGTGGTGTTCGGGGACTGTTTTGGGGCTATTTTTTGACTGTTTTGCGGTATTTTAGGGGTGCAGTTTGCAGGTTTAAGGGTGCAGTTTGGGTGCGGTTTGGCTAGTGTATAGCTCTGTTTCGGTGCTTTAGTTTGTTCGGTGGGCTGGCTTTTGTTTGTTTCAGTGTGTCAGTGAGGGAGTGGCTTTATTTGTTTGTTATTTTGGTGAGGGGTTCTTGCGAGTGGGGGGGGCTTATGGTATAATGGTTCACGTGTTTATGGATGGGCAGTAACATGCTGAATGAGATGCTTCACAGAGATGGCAGTATGCATGGACATATGGCTTTTAGGGTCTTTTGTGAGGGTTGCTTGTGGGTACCCATTTGTGGCGTGAAAGATGATGCTTGCGAAGGGAGTGTAAGTGCGTGAATAAGGTCGTGTAGGGGCAGTTTGCGTCGTCTCACCTGGCCTAATTGTGGCCTGCATTTATCGTGAGGGAGAGCCGAGTGTGAGAGATGAAATGAGGGGGGAGGTGTGGCCGAGAGTGAGGGCTGATGTGTGAATGGTCCACGTGTGGCAGTGTGATGAAAGGGGTGCTGTGAAGGGTTTCTTAGGGTTTCACGGTCCAGATTTGTGCACTGAGTGGCTGTTTGTGTTTGTTAGTGGTGGCAGCGTGGCAAGGTGGTGAGTAGAGAGCTGGCCACGCTTTAGGGTTCTGTTTTTGGTTTTGTTAAAAGGGGCTGTGAGTGATCCGTGAGGGCTGTTTGCTGAGTGTGTTGGCGTGAAGGTTGCAGATGGCGTGCAGGTTTATGGCGTGAAGATGGAAGGCTTTTAGGGTTTCAGTTAGTGTCTTTGCCGTGAATGATTAGAGAGGTGAGATTCGGTGACGTGAGGATGAGTTGACTGAGTGGATGGGCTGCGTGCGTGGAGTTCATGAGAGAAGATAGAGTCGAGAGATTAGGGGCAGCTTAGGGTTTGGCTTTGTTGTTGTTGCTGCGTGAGTGGTTTTAGTGATCTTTGTGGCTGGTTGTGGCTTTTGCGAGAGAGAAGGTTTTTTGCATGAGGGTTAGAGAGAGAGCTGAGGTCGTGAGATAGAGGGTTGATCAGAGATGGAGGCCGGCTGTGGGTTAGGGTTTTGCTTATTGTTGGCTGTCTGAGAGTTTAAGAGATGATGAGGCTTGGGTTTTATTATTTTTTTTTGTTTGTGGCCGTGGGGATCCACAGGAATAGGGTTGGTTTATGTCATATTTTATTGTAGGGTATTAGGGCTAGGGTTGTGAATGGGTTTGAAAATGAAACAAATCAATTAGACAGGGATGGATTTTATTTAATTTTAAAGGGGAAAATTATAATGTATTTTTGGTGGGGAATTATTTAATTGGAGAGTGATTTTTAAAGTTAGGAATGAATTGATTTGATTTGATTTAATTTGGAGGTGAATTATTTTAATTTGGATTTAATTGGTTTTAGTTTAATTGGATTTTAATTTAGTTATTTAATTTAATTTTAATTATTTTTAATTCAATTTAATTTGTGAGATGTGCTTTAAATGTTTTAATTATTTATTTTGAGATGTGATTTAATGGGTTTGGTGTGTTTTAAAATAGAGGTCCAACAAGCGAACCCGAAGCGAAACAAGCGAGTTAAATCTGACAAAAATGCTAATTTCCAACTTTACCCTTCCAACGTCCGTTTCCCGCGGCTTTCACAACTAAGAGGGTAGTGTCTCCATACGAGACTCATCATCGGGCTGATATGCAAAAATGAAATGTCTACAGTCGCCCCCACTTTGATGGGACTTGTGCAGTGTGTGTGACTTTGAACAATCCTATCAAAGTTATTAAATGCATTTTTACTTACCTGGCTCGCCAGCTGCCACCTGACTTGCTGCTACTCCGCCGAGCTGATGATGCAGTGGACCTCGATCCTGGGACGCATCCCAATAACTGCAACCTGCAACGGGGGCCTCGACCCTGGGACGCATCCCAATACCACTGACAAACTGGGCCTCGACCCGGGGACGCATCCCCAAACTGATGCAGTGGGTCCACGACCCTAGGACGCAACCCAATGACTGCAACCGACAACGGGGGCCTCGACCCTGGGACGCATCCCAATACCAATGACAAAATGGGCTTCGGCCCGAGGACGCATCCCCAAACTGATGCAGTGGGTCCACGACCCTGGGACGCATCCCGATAACTGCAACCGACAATGGGGCCTCGACCCTGGGACGCATCCCAATACCGCTGACAAAATGGGCCTCGGCCCGGGGACGCATCCTCAAACTGATGCAGTGGGTCCACGACCCTGGGACTCATCCCAATAACTGCAACCGACAACGGGGCCTCGACCCTGAGACGCATCCCAATGCCGCTGACAAAATAGGCCTCGGCCCGGGGACGCATCCCCAAAATATGATGTAGTGGGTCCACGACCCTGGGACGCATCCCAATAACTGCAACCGAAAATGGGGGCCTCGACCCTGGGCGCCTCGACCCAACCCGCTGAAAATAGGGACCTCGCCCTCGAACTGATGATGTAGTGGGCACCTCGACCCTGGGCACCTCGACCCGGAACTACAACCGACAACGGGGCACCTCGACCCTGGGCACCTCGACCCAACACCGCTGACAATATGGACCTCGCCCACGAACTGATGATGTAGTGGGCACCTCGACCCGGAACTACAACCGACAACGGGGGCACCTCGACCCAACAACACCGCTGACAATAGGGACCTCGCCCTTGAATTGATGATGTGGTTGTGCTAACCCCGTACCTAGGGTGTCGCAGATATGATGATGGTCCATTTCTGAACCGTGCTCCATTTCCGGAGTGCCATTTTCGGCATGCTAAACCCCATTTCTGAGGCATCGCTGATGTGATGATGGTCCATTTTCGAACCGAGTTAATAAAGTGGGCCTCAACCCTGGGATTCATTCCCAAAACTGCTGGTGAAGTGGGCCTCGGCCCTGGGATTCATTCCCTGGATTAAATTCTGACGATGTGGGCCTCGGCCTTGGGATTCATTCCAAAATTATGACGATGTGGTCTTCGGCCCTGGGATTCATTCCAAAATTCTGCTGATGTGGGATTCATTCCCCTGGGATTCATTCCCGATTGTGTTGATGTGTGCCTCGGCCCTGGGATTCATTCCCTAGATTCATTCCAAAACTTTGCTGATGTGGGCCTCGGCCCTGGGATTCATTCCCTGGATTCATTCCAAAACTCTGCTGATGTGGGCCTCGGCCCTGAGATTCGTTCCCTGGATTCATTCTAAAATTCTGCTGATGTGTCTCTATACCCGAAATGTCGTACCTGGAAAACTGATCTGATGTAATGTGGGCCTCGCCCCCAGAATGCCATATCCGGTAGAAACTGATACTGATGCCAATGATGTGGGCCTCGCCCTCAGATGATGCTGATGTGGGCCTCGACCTAGGACGCATCCCCAAAACTGATACTAATGATGTGTGGGCCTCAACCCTGAACTGATACTGATAATGATGTGGGCCTCGCCCCCAGATGATGCTGATGTGGGCCTCGACCCTAGGACGCATCCCCAAAACTGATACTGATGATGTGTGGGCCTCAACCCCGAACTGATACTGATAATGATGTGGGCCTCGCCCCCAGACTGGTACTGATGTGGGCCTTGCCCCAAACTGATATGGGCTTCACCTCAAACTGATACTAATGTATGGACCTCAGCCCTGAGACTCATCCCTACTGATACTGATGTGATGGTTCATTCCCGAACCGTGTTGTGAGGTGGTCCATTCCTGAATCGTGCTGAATGTGGGCTTTATTTCCTGGGCTTCATTCCCGAAACTGGTGAGAAAGTGGGCCTCGACCCTGAGCTGATACTAATGTGGGCCTCAACCCCGGGACTCATCCCCAAACGAATACTGATATGGGCCTCGACCCCAAACTGAAACTGATGTGGGCCTCGCCCCCAGACTGAAACTGATGTGGGCCTTGCCCCAAAACTGATACTGATGTGGGCCTCGCCCCAAGCTGATACTGATGTGGGCCTCAACCCCGGGACTCATCCCCAAATGAATACTGATATGGGCCTCGACCCCAAACTGAAACTGATGTGGGCCTCGCCCCCATAAAAACACTGATGTGGGCCTCGCCCCCAGACTGTTACTAACGTGGGCCTCGCCCCAAAACTAATACTGATATGGGCCTCAACCATGGGACTCATCCCCAAAACTATTACTCATATGTTGCTGATTCTGGTTGGCTTGTCTTTGCCGCTTTCTTTTTTTCTTCTTTGAAACCTGTGAATACAAAACAAAACAAACACAAAAAGAATGCAAAATATGTTACGTGTATGCATGCATGCATGAATGAATTTCCTATTCCGCTGGGTTAGGTCTTCCTTGTGCTCTTCGGTGCTTGCTCAGTCTTATCTCTGGTCTCATGACTCAATATCTTGTTATGTCCCTGATTCACGACATGGTAGACTGGTCGCCCCCAGTCTGGTTTAGCTTTCTACTTTTCACTGTTTGCACTTGGTCAAGATGAACCACATGGTGGGGCCTTCTATATCATCATACTATGCTACGAAATAGTCTCAATAGTTATACATATCATTGTCCTCAAAGAATGCCCAGTAATGAAACCACAGAACATTCAAAATAGTCAATGCAACTCAAATCTGAGTTTTTTTGAATAAATGATCTATGCCAGACTCAAAGTGTGTGTGTATGCAAATGTTCTTTCACAGCTTAATCCTTAGGTAAGCTAACTCGATGATTTCGTTTCAAAAATCGAGATCGATGGGTCAAACCAACCTAGATATCTCAATTATGTCTGCAGTTGCTTTTCAGTTCTCAATGTGGTATGGTTTTCTTTATTTTTTGTCTCTCTCTTTTCTTTTTCCTTTTTCTTTTTTCTTTTTTTTTTTCTTTCTTTTTTTTTGACCACACCTACCCTTTAAGGTAGCATTTCTCCTCATGGTGGTCCTAATACTCGCCCATGGGTAGCTTCACGCTTATCAGTTATAGGCGGTCTACTTTTTTTTTTACTTTAGAGACTTTTCTTTTATTTTCAAACCATACCACACATCATAACACAAGCAAGTCAGGATAGACATCTAAGTAAACGGTCATTCACCGACCTACAATTTCTTCGACTAGTCACTTTGCTAACTACTCAGGTTTTCACACCGCTAAGAACCATAATCAGGTGCTTACGAGTCTAACATAGATCAATTACTCAAAGCGTCAGATAAAAGCATGTCAAGGGTTTATCCTTTCTAAAGTATCACTCTAAAGCAATCAATTTCATCATCGGACTTATGTCTAACTATTGAGGACTAAACAATCCTTTTTTTCTTTTTCTTTTTCTTTTTCTCTCTTTTCCTTTTTTTTTTTTCTTTTTTTTTTTCTTTTTTTTTTCTTTTTTTTTCTCTCTCTTTTTTTTCTCTTTTTTTTTTTCTTTCTCTCTTTTTTTTTTTTCTTCTCTTTTTTTTGTTGAAGGGCCCCCCCAATGGTCTTTCTATCATTGCCGTAATGCTGTATGTTTCTCTCGATTTCCTTTTCCCCGCTATCCATGTTTGCTAAACCCTTCTTTGACAATTCTTCTTTTATCCCTAACCCAACAGATATCTATGATGGCTTTTAAGACACAGAGGGTTAACGTGATGCGTGAATGCATGAGATGCGTGCGATGTATGAGATATAATATGCATTTGGTTTTCAAAAGCATAAAGGGGCAACTCCTATAAGATACATAACTATGGTTCACATGTGGGTTTATGACAATGCCTTTGATTGAACTCCCTCAACCCACTATAGAAACGGTCAACTAATGCACAAATTATACACATCACAAGACATGATTTTGGGGCCGATTCTCTATCCCCAGTGGAGTCGCCAGACTGTAGACAACAGGAATCGGTGAAGCTGTTCTAGGCTCGCGGCCTAGTTGCGAGTACGAAATAACATGGAGTCGCCACCCGGTGTGAACCGGGACAAAGATTTAAGGCCGCACTCACCCCTCACAAGGGAAGACCTCAAACTGTTGGGTTCAGAATGGTCTCTTACTTATGTCACTTGTGATGATATAATTTGTACAATGAATCAACCAAATCTACTCAATAATCATGCTCAATGGTACTTAGATCTAACATGCTTTCATCCAAATAACTCCACGCAATGTAACACAACGAGCATATTAACCATTAAATTAACATGTATAAATCATTATCCAAACACATCATAAACTAATAACATGCATAAAGAACAACCTAAATATGCTTTAACAAATAAATAACAAACTAAATTAAACCATGCTTTAAATAATAAACGAATAACCTAAAGACTATAACATGCTCAAATACAAATTTGTATGAAACGAGATACATATATTTTAAGTGGTACGTGGCATTGTATCCCGAGTACAAACCGCACTACCGTCCATTCGGATTCGGCTACGGAATTTACGTCCGGGTTTCCATCCGATATACCACAAAAGGGAACACACATTCCGCTCATCCAACATTCACATCATGCCTCAATAAACGACTCTCATGCGATAATATATTAAAATAAACAAAAAAAAAAGAAAGGTAATAAATAAAAAGGCCCTCAGGTCTAACCTCTTTTTGTCGTCTCTCGAAAGCGCGTTACACGGCCGTCGGAAGGGTTGATGTTCCGCAACTTTTCTGGTTCACTAATCCAACATTTTTCCTCGCCGCCTCACTGTTTTGGGCTGCTGTTTCCTCTGTTTTTGCTGTATTTTCTGGTCGTTGGGTTTAGTTACTGTTTGTGGTGTTCGGGGACTGTTTTGGGGCTGTTTTTGGGACTGTTTTGCGGTATTTTAGGTGTGCAGTTTGCAGGTTTTAAGGGTGCAGTTTGGGTGTGGTTTGGCTAGTGTATAGCTCTGTTTCGGCGCTCTAGTTTGTTCGGTGGGCTGGCTTTTGTTTGTTTCAGTGTGTCAGTGAGGGAGTGGCTTTATTTGTTTGTTATTTTGGTGAGGGGTTCTTGCGAGTGAGGGGGGCTTATGGTATAATGGTTCACGTGTTTATGGATGGGCAGTAACATGCTGAATGAGATGCTTCACAGAGATGGCAGTATGCATGGGACATATGGCTTTTAGGGTCTTTTGTGAGGGTTGCTTGTGGGTACCATTTGTGGCGTGAAAGATGATGCTTGCGAAGGGAGTGTAAGTGCGTGAATGAGGTCGTGTAGGGGCAGTTTGCGTCTTCACCTGGCCTAATTTGTGGCCTGCGTTTATCGTGAGGGAGAGCCGAGTGTGAGAGATGAAATGAGGGGGGAGGTGTGGCCGAGAGTGAGGGCTGATGTGTGAATGGTCCACGTGTGGCAGTGTGATGAAAGGGGTGCTGTGAAGGGTTTCTTAGGGTTTCACGGTCCAGATTTGTGCACTGAGTGGCAGTTTGTGTTTGTTAGTGGTGGAAGCGTGGCAAGGTGGTGAGTAGAGAGCTGGCCACGCTTTAGGGTTCTGTTTTGGTTTTGTTAAATGGGCCTGTGAGTGATCCGTGAGGGCTGTTTGCTGAGTGTGTTGGCGTGAAGGTTGCAGATGGCGTGCAGGTTTATGGCGTGAAGATGGAAGGCTTTTAGGGTTTCAGTTAGTGTCTTTGCCGTGAATGATTAGAAAGGTAAGAGTCGGTGACGTGAGGATGATTGATGAGTTGGTTTCGCAAACACTACGAAAGGGTTCTAAACCCTCCGAACCTTCTCGGATTTAATTAAACATTATTGTATCATCATATATAACTCATAACTGTCATTTCGATCAAAAACATATCAATACACACAAATTCAACTTTTACTGAAAACTTGCACAACCTATCGGATCAACCCGATTTGTTATGTTTTCATCGATATTCTATCGAATTCACATATTCAATATACGCATGACCAAACAATTCAATTTATATCATTACGCTACTCTACGAAACTACTAGAGACATCCGAATATTTAGCGGAAAACTTGAAATTTGAGGATTTTTACCGGGAGGTCTTACCATATTTCAAGGGTATATACGGACTCCAAACGATCCCACGAACGCGCTGGAATCGACAGAATTCTGATCGGAGCTACTGTTCATTGTAATTCACTATTCATCTGAATATTCTTTCCTTTTTCGTGTGCAACCGTGCACGAAATGGGAAATCTGTCACTGCCAACTTGTAGTACACTTTGAGAGATTCGATTTGGCAGGTGGCTCGGGTCATGAAATGAAGCGGCGAGTCGGGATCAAAAAATCCATCACCGCATGTTTCTCCCCGTTTTCTCTCCTTTGCCAACGTCCTGGGGATGCCGCTGGCCACAACGTGACAGAGGGATGGCCAACGCACCCCTCTGGCTGGTCGCACAGGTCAGCGGTGTCTGGCAGGTCGCTGGCGTGACCAGCTGCCCATAGAATGTATTTTGAAGGAGAGGGGTCGAGTGAGAGAGTCTTACACTTATGCGTGTTTTGTAATTACTTGAAACTATGGGGTATTTATAGAAACGTTTCTAAAAATTACATTTTGACCCTCAAAATTTACATTCAGGTCCTTACCATGGAACTTTCTCGAAAATTCATATTTTAGAAGTCATTCTGATGCAAATTTTGGAAAGGATTTAACAAAAAAATTGTTCGTCTCGGAAAAACAATTCTTATTGTTTAAGAATCAACTCAATCAGAGTTTGTTTAATTTTCATAGCTGAAACAAAAAACTTTTTCGAGTATAATGATATAAATAGATATCGCGCAACCATCTCAAAACCACGTGTTTTCCAACGCGACATAAATTCACTTAAAAATATTCCAACCTATTTCCAATACATAAACTCTGATTTTTGATTACCATCCCGTTCGAAATCCTTAATTTTAATTCAAAAACCTTCCAACATTGTTCCTAAAAACTCAGGATATTACACATACACTCTAACAATTACTTGAGAATCCATGAGATTCCTTCTTGTTGATGAAGAAATCGCTAAACAAGGTATAGGAAGAAATGGCCAAACACATGGGTTGTTTTTTTTTTGTGAAGATGATGAATAGTATTTGTCTTTATACTAATAAGGAGATTTTTTTAAATAAAATAATAATAACCATTTAAACACATGCTAAATTCTAGATTAATCTCGAATTTGTACATTGCTTTAGGAGAACTCGCATTTTTGACTTAGTTCTGGTATGAATTTAGTAAAATATCGAACATGAAAGTTGTAGTTCTTTGTCTAAAATTTATGATGATATAGAGATCACCAAAAACAGACGATGTTAGCCCAAGCTATGGCTAAAATACTAAAGATTGAGTGGTATGTGATAGAAAACTAATCGTGTATCGGAACTGCAAATGATTTTCCGAATGTCTGGAAAATAATTTTGCGAGTACAGACACACTTGTACATGATTTATATCACATATTACATTACCTATGAGAAAATAATCAATGCCGGAATTACCGGAGTGTTACACTAATTCAAGCCGAATCTCTACAGACTCAATTCACTATTCACTCATCTCTTTCCTTTAAGCAAACAAGACAAAATTCTCTCTTTGGAGAAGGGAAATTTGTGGCGAAGATGAGAATGGAGGAATTGAGGTGTTTTCAGCTTGTTGTAAGCTTAATTGGTAAGCTCACAAACTTTCCTTTACTTATATGCTTCACTTAGATCAATTTAATTGTTAGCTTTTTATAGATATATGCATATTGATGTGTATAATTGTTGGATGATATCCTTGGTTATTTGTGTGTCAATAATGTAATGAATCAAGCTGCATGGGAAGCTTCCATGCATGATCTAGCATCCAAGAGGAAGTTGCCATGTAACTTTAGGTGCATGTTGAAAATGGAGAAAGCAAACAATAAACTTTAGGTGAAGATTTTCTATTTCCATGAAATTAGGGAGTGATTGGTAGGCAATGTAGAGTCAAACCTTGGCTATAAATATAGAGCTTGGTTGTAAGCTCAGATCATCCCAAATTTGCAAGCTTCAAGTGTAGAAAGCTTGGTAGAGTGTTAGAGAGTGGAGGTTTTTTTGTAAGGTTCAATACTTTGTAATCAATTCTTGTAAGTAATAGAGTTTCGATTTTTCCTTCAAAAGTACTCTAGAGTGATCATAGAATCACAACAAGTGGTATCAGAGCTTTGATTATACATTGGGGTTGTAAAACCGAAGAACGGAACTCGGTTCGGAAAATTCAAGTTTAGGGAAAGTTTTCAAAATTTAAATTTGAGCATATCATTAGCTTTTTCACATCGAAATGAGGATGATGGTATTTTTTGGTGATCGAACGGAGGTCCACAGAAGCCACACACGCCTCATACACCATCCAGCAGCCTCGCCACGCACTCCCACGTGCTTCACGTGCCGCATGCGCCAGCTGAAGGTTAAAGATGACCAAGTTAGCTCCACGTCAACGTCGAGTCAGCCGCCACATCAGCCCACGTCACTGCATAATCAGCAACCAGTCAGCGACATATCATCAACCACGTCAACTCCAAGTCATCGGCCACATCAGCACCACATGTCAGCCATGTCAGAAAGCCGATCCCACTTTTTCCACGTCATCAGCCATATGTTGGCCACGTCATCAACACTGATAAATTTCACTGAGCACCCTGAAGTCCCTGAGTCAGATTTGGATCAATGAAGTATCTAATCCACCATTTTGACCATTCTGGACGCAATAGTGACCCTTGATTTGTGAAATTCAGCTCCAATTTTAACCTATTTTTATTTTAAATTTAAAAACTTAAAATCGAAATGGAAGATTTTCCTTTTGGTTCAATGATCAAGCTGACAACAACAAATTACTCCCCCTGGAGGCCTCAGATGATAGATTATTTACACTGTAAAGATTTGTTTGATGTTATCGAGGTGAAGAGAGTGAGACCAGAATCTGTTAAAGAGTATGACTTTAATAAACTGAATAACAGAACTCTAGGTCAGATTAGACAATAGATTGGCCACAGTGTCTTCCACCACGTAGCACATGATACAAATGATTATGAAATGTGGATAAAGTTTGAAGACATGTTCCAGGCCAAGACAACTCGGAATAAAGCCTTAATAATTAAGCGTTTGGTGAACCTGAAGCTATTTAGTGGAACTTCCGTTGTAGAAGACACCAATGAGTTCCAGAGCCTGGTAACCCAGTTGTCTGCAATAGACATGCAACTGGGAGATGAAGTTCAAGCCCTCTTACTACTCATTTATCATCCTGATAGTTGGGAAACATAGGTGGTTACTCTCAGCAATTCGGCTTCAGGAGGTAAACTTACCATGCCTATGGAAAAAGAAGTCTTGTCAAATGAGGAGGCCAGAAGAAGAGACGTGGGCACAGATCAAACACAAGCCCTTGTCACGAAGAATCGGGGAAGACAACAAGATAAAAATCGAGGTAGAGGGAGAGGTAGAAGCAAAAGCAGAGGCAAATCCATAAACGGGAGAAAGCCTACATACAAGTGCTACCACTTGGTATAGAAGGTCACTTAAAGAAGAATTACTGAAAACTGCAATGAGAGAAGGGTGAAGGTAGTCCCCAGCCGAAGAAAAATGATGTGGAGACACTAATAGTTACCCCATGAGATGTAGCTGCTCCTGCCAGAAACAAGCATTCCTTCACACCGCAACTCAAGATGTTGAGTGGGTGGTAGATACTGCAACATCCTACCACATCACCCATCACATGGATTTCTTCACAACATATAAATTAGACATATTTGTGGCACTTTATAAAAAAACTCATATGAAGATATGTGCAGAAAACCTCAATGTAGCTGAACAAGAGGCTTCTCAAAATCTGTGGCACCAGAGACTCGGTCACATGAGTGAAAGAGGGTTGTCTACCTTGATAAAGAAGGATCTAATCACTGTCTCCAACAATGTTGCTTTAGATCATTGCTATCACTGTCTATTCGGTAAACAACATAGAGTCTCCTTTAAATTTTCTTCTTCCAAAATATCAGAGTTGTTTAGTCTGGTGAACTCTGATGTTTGTGGTCCCTTGGAGGTTAATTCACTATGCGGTAATAAATACTTTCTGACTTTCATTGATGATGTTTCTCGGAAGGTATGGGTGTATTTTCTAAAAACAAAGGATTAGGTCCTAGATTATTTCAAACTGTTATATGCCATGGTCGAGCATGAAACAGGGAAGAAACTGAAGTGTCTCTGCACAGATAATGAAGGTGAATACACTTTTAGAGAGTTCGATGCCTACTGTGAAAGCCATGACATTTGACACGAAAAGACTGTTCCACGAACCCCACAACATAATGGCGTCGTTGAAAGAATGAACTGCACTATTATGGAGAAAATCATAAGCATGATCAGCATGGCTAAGCTGCCAAAGCCATTATAGGGAGAAGTTGTTCATGTCGCATGCTACCTGATCAACAGATCACCATCTGTACCGTTGAATTTTGAAATTCTGGAGAAAGTGGTGGTCTATTTAGAATCCCTTCTATTCTCACCTTAGAACATTCGGCTGTTTAGCATTTGCGCACGTATCCAAGAAGCTGAGGCAAAAGCTCGATACAAGGACTACTCCATGCATCTTCATAGGCCATGTAGACGAGGAATTTGGATACAGGTTATGGGACCCGAAGGAAAATAAGGTCATCAGAAGTAGAGATGTAGTGTTTCTTGAAGACCAGACTATAGAAGATATTGAAAAGCCCAAGATATCTTCTAATTCTAATGCCGATAAAATCGAAGAAAATCGAGACACAACCCTAGCATCAACACGAGTAGCCGCATATAATGATGGGGTGCAAGACATACCAGAAGCAGAATCAGAGGAGGAAGGTGATATTGAGCAGGCAGAGCTGCAACCCACTTCAACAAAGCCTACATGATCATCCACAGATCTTGATGACGACAAACCACCAGAAATTAGTGAACCTCCAATACGAAGATCTGAGCAAGGCCAGATTCCATCATCCAAATACTCAGGAACTGAATACATTCTACTTACTGATGAGGGGGAGCCAAAAACTTTCAACGAAGCTATATCTCGTAAAGATAAAGAAAAATGGCTGCACACAATACAAGATGAAATGGAATCTCTGCAAAAAAAATAACACTTATGAGATATTCCAGCTCCCGCATGACATGAATGCACTGAAGAACAAATGTGTGTTCAAGCTCAAGAAAGATGGCAGCAGAAATTTGGTGAAACACAAAGCTCGGCTAATAGTTAAAGGATTCCTACAGAAAAAGGAAATTGACTTTGATGAAATCTTTTCACCAGTGGTAAAAATGGCTCCAATCCGAGTTATCATAGGTTGGTAGCCGGTTTGAACTTAGAGCTTGAACAGTTGGATGTCAAAAAACAACATTTCTTCATGGTGATCTATATGAAGAAATCTACATGGAGCAGCCAGAAGATTTCAAGGTTTCAGGAAAAGAAAACATTGTTTGCAAGTTGAAAATGAGCTTGTACGGGCTCAAGCAAGCACCGAGATAGTGGTACAAGAAGTTTGACTCGTTCATGATGGATCAAGGCTACAAAATAACTGCAACAGATCAGTGTGTCTACATTCAAAGGTTTCCAGATGGAAATTTCGTTGCTCTTCTACTATATGTGGATGACATGTTGATTCTTGGACAAGAAGCAGTGAAGATCCACCAGTTGAAGAAAGAACTCTCTAAGTCTTTCGACATGAAAGATTTAGGACCAGCTCAATAGATTTTGGGAATGGAGATAGAGTGATAGATAGAACAAAAGTTTGTGGCTTTCAAATGAGAGTTATATTGAATGGATAATTAGGAGGTTCAATATACAGAAAGCCAAACCAACCAACATTCCGCTAGCGCACCATTTCAAACTGAGAAAGAGTTTGTGCCCCTCATCCAAGAAAGAGATAAAGGAGATGTCATCAATACCATATTCTTCAGCAGTTGGAAGCCTAATGTATGCAATGGTATGTACCAGGGAAGATATTGCTCATGCAGTAGGTATAATGAGTCATTTTCTCTCTAACCCATGAAAACAACATTGGGAGACGGTCAAATGGATTCTCAGGTACCTCAAGGGTACATCGAATCTACGTCTGTGTTACGGGGGAGCTGATATGATCTTGTAAGGCTATACAGATTCAGATATGACATAGATCTTGATGTATAAAATCTACACAGGTTTTCTCTACACTTTTACAGGGGGAGCTGTGTCATGGCAGTCAAGATTGCAGAGGTGTATTGCATTATCCACAACAGAAGTTGAGTACATTGCAACAACGAAGCAGGGAAAAGAAAATGTTATGGTTAAAGCTTTTCTCCAAGAATTTGGGATCAAGCAGACAGAAAATAAGATACATTGTGACAGTTAGAGTGCCCTGGACTTAAGCAAAAAATCAATGTATCATTCCCGAACGAAGCAAATCGATATTCGCTAATTGGATACATGAGGTGATGGATCAACAATTACTGAGACTAGTGAAGATCCATACAGATGAGAATCCAGCTGACATGTTAACGAAAGTGGTTACTCGAGACAAGCTAGAGTTTTGCAGAGACATAGTCGGGATAGCTGTCAGATGATGATTATTTCGAATGCAGCTGTATGGGGAGAATTGTAATTTATCAATCTGCATGGGAAGCTTCCATGCATGATCTAGCATCTAAGAGGAAGTTGCCATGCAACTTTAGGTACATGCTGAAAATGGAGCAAGCAAACAACAAACTTTAGGTTGAGATTTTCTATTTCCATGAAATTAGGGAGTGATTGGTGGGTACTGTAGAGTCAAACCTTGGCTATAAATATAGAGCTTGGTTGTAAGCTCAGATCATCGCAAATTTGCAAGCTTCAAGTGTCGAAAGCTTTGTAGAGTGGTAGAGAGTGAAGGTTTTTTGTAAAGTTCAATACTTTGTAATCTATTCTTATAAGTAATAGAGTTTCGATTTTTCCTTCAAAAATACTCTAGAGTGATCAAAGAATCACAACAAATAATTGGACTTGAATAATTATTATTCATGCTTGTTTGAGTGATTGATTGATGCATTCGTATTTTGTGAATAGCGGTTCACAGGTTAGTGTTAACTTTTGTAAGCTATCATTCTAAAGTTGACTAACCACATTTGATAAATTTAAAAATATCACTACAAGAATTATGGCTTTTAGCGTCCAAATATTTAGCGTCGAATACTGTTTTCGACGCTAAAACTCACTTTTGGCGTCGAATATAATTTTCGACGCTATATGTCATATTTTTAGCGTCGATATCATTTTAGACGCTATATGTCACATTTTTAGCGACGGAATAAACTTCGACGCAGAATATTAATGTTTTAGCGTCGAAAAACTTGTTCGACGCTAAAAGCAAGTACTTTAGCATCGAATAATATTCGACGCTGAATAATTCTATTATGCAATAATTTTTGGCGCCAAATATTACACTTGTAGCGTCAAAAACGGAGTCGACGCCACAAATATACTTTTAGCGTCGAAAATATATCGTCGCTAAAGGTTTACGAAGTTTCCACCGACATATCCTTGATTCTTTCGCGTCTAAATTAAATTCGACGCTAATTTTTGATATTTAGCGTCGAAAAAAAAACGGTTTCGATGCTAAAAACTGCAACATTAGCGTCGAATTTGAATATTCGACGCTAAAGATAGATTAAAATACAGATTGTCACCAACCTTCTTCTCCCCCTCTGTTTTTTCTCTCATTCTCTTCATTTTCATCCTCTGAAATCTGAGAATTCTCCTCTACAGCCTCACATCTCTCTCCTAAAAATTTTCAATAAAATTGTAATCAATTTCCGATAAGGTAATTATTCTTTCATATTTCTTTATTATTTTCAATTTTATGATTATATATATTGTTTATAAGGAATTATTCTTTCAGATTTATGATTCATAAGATGTAGAGTAAGTATATTAATTAATAAAATATAATGTTTTTGTAAACTATTTAATTTATCAACCAAATATATATATATATATATATATATATATATGCTTAAATAAAGTATTACTGAATTAGTAATGTTGATTACTGTAAAATGATATCTAATAATTATTTATTATATTTAGGTATTCTGCTAAAATGGATAGAAATTGGATGAGCTCTCTGGATAGATTGAGTGTTGAATATCGTAATGGAGTGTCTGAGTTTATGGAAGTCGCAAAGCAACACATTGATGCAGAAGGTCGTGTTCGTTGTCCATGTGCAAATTGTTTGAATAGGAAAGGAAGCGGTTAGATGAAGTTCATAATCATTTATACATGCCAGGAATATCACCAACTTACCGTACGTGGATTTATCACGGTGAGCCAGTATCATTCTCAGTCACGGTTTTGGATGTCGGCGAAGGGAGCAGTAGTTACAATCAAACTGCAAACGATGAGATCACCGATATTTTGCATGACTTACAAGGTCCACAACTTGGTCATAGTTGTTAGTGGTGACATGCCAGTGTAAGTGGAAATGATAAAAATTTATTTAGTGAACTACTTGATGAGGCAAAAAAAATTCCATTCAAAGGTGCTGGAATGTCGATCTTGAATTTTGTTGTGAAATTATTACACATTAAAGTGATCAACAAAATGACCAACAAAGATATCGATATGATGTTAGAGTTACTGGCCCAAATGTTACCGGTTGGAAGCGAATTGCCTAAGTCGTACTATGAGGCAAAGAAAATATTGCGTGATCTGGGAATGGGGTATGAATCCATTCATGCTTGTAAGTTTGATTGTGTATTATTTCGTGCCGAGTATGAATCACTTGAACATTGTCCGATATGTGGTGAAAGTCGGTACAAAGTCCGTGGTATGGGGAAAAAAGTGCCTCAAAAGATATTGCGATATTTCCCTTTAACGCCCAGGCTGCAGAGATTGTTCATGTGACGACACACAACGACTGATATGATGTGGCATCATGAAAAGAGGATCGGTGCGGAGGGCATACTTAGACATACTGCGGACGGAACCGAATGGAAGGAATTTGATGACATGTACCCCCGTTTCGCTGAGGACCCCCGTAATATCAGGTTAGGTCTTGCCTCTGATGGTTTTAACCCATTTGGGAATATGTACAACTCTTATAGCATCTGGCCCGTTATTGTCATTCCATATAACTTACCTCCATGGAAATGTATGAAGGATCCGTTCATGTTTATGTCATTGCTTATCCCTGGTCCACGTTCACCTGGTAAAGATATAAATATTTACTTGAGACCATTGATCGATGAGTTACAAACATTATGGAATGTGGGTGTGCATACCTATGATGCAGCTTCAGAGCAGTATTTTCAGATGCATGCCGCATTATTATGGACCATTAATGATTTTCCAGCCTATGGTTCATTATCTGGATGGAGCACTAAGGGATACATGGCATATCCAGTTTATGCGGATCATACACCTTCGCAACGATTACGAATAAATCGGATACACGGGGCACAGAAGATTTCTTGAGTCGAGTCATCCTTGGCGGAGGAGTAAATTATTTAACGGGCAACATGAACCTCAGAGTAAGCCCAGTCGATTGTCTGCATTTGACATACTTTGCCAACATCAACATCTCAAAGACAGCACACCAGGTAAACATCCTAAAAATAGAGATAAAATTCGAAAACGGTTACCTGAAGAGTTGAATTGGACAGGAAAGAGTATTTTCTTTGAGTTAGAATATTGGGGGACTCTGAGTTTGCGACATAATTTGGATGTAATGCATATAGAGAAAAATATTTGTGAGAGTTTAGTGGGTACACTATTCAATATTCCGGGTAAGACAAAAGACACTGTAAATGCTAGATTGGACCTACAAGATCTTAGAATTCGCAGTGAATTGCATTTACAAAACTTCTCTCGAGGTTTTATTAAGCCTCCTGCTAGTTATGTGCTCAATCAATCGGAGAGAAAATCATTCTGTGATTGGCTGAAAATGGTTAAATTCCCTGATAATTATGCATCCAATATTGGGCGTTGGGTCAGAGATGAAACAATAACGGGATTAAAGAGTCACGATTGTCATGTGCTGCTCGAGATTCTCCTTCCTGTTGGCATTTGACCTTATCTCCCCCCGAATGTATGCGACGTCGTACTTGATCTATGTGGCTTTTTTAAACAATTGTGTCAGAGGACATTAAGCACATCTGTTATTGACGACCTTGAGCGAGGAATCGTGATAATCCTATGCAAGCTGGAGCGAATTTTGCCACCTGATTTCTTTGATGTCATGGTACATCTGGCTGTGCATTTACCGGCTGAAGCTAGAAATGGAGGTCCTGTCCATTACAGATGGATGTATCCCATTGAGAGGTACTATATATATATATATATATACAGTTTTATATAAGAAAATTTGTAACCGTTTTTATGTGCATAGAATTTAGTCTTAATGCAAACTTGTTGTCATATCTGCAGAGCTTTGAGAGATTACAAAAAATATGTGAAAAAGAAGGCACGCCCTGAAGGTTCAATAGCTGAAGCTGTTATAATAAGTGAAGCAATAACATTTTGTTCGATGTACATGCAGAATATTGAAACTCATTTCAATCGTCAGCCACGAAACTATGATGGAGATGCAAGTAATAACCAAGAGATCACAGTGTTCCGTCAAAATTACAGACCATTTGGGGCAGTAGGTGTCAAATTACTAACCCTTCAGGAAGTTCAACGTGCGCATTGGTTTATATTGAGTAATTGTGATGAAGTGCAACCGTATTTAACGTAAGTTTTTTGGTGCATCATTACTGTATTTTTTCCATACATTAACCGTGATAATTTATTGTAGGCAACATCTAACAATGCTACAATATGATGGTGACCATAATGTTGATGAAACCCCCACAAAAAAGAATTTCCTAAATGGTTTGAGACAACTGTAAGTTAGAATATTTTATTTTATTTTGATCCTAACATTAGACATTTCAGTTTTTTTATATTAACACATATATTTCATTGTCAGATTATTAATCAAGTGCAAAATGGTCAATTGGACTCGCAATCCTCGTTGGTTTCTTTGGCTTATGGGCCTCAAAAGCAGGCGTATGAGTACAGTGGATGTATTGTCAACGGAGTTAGATTTCATACCGAACAGCGAGATGTTAATCATGTGACTCAAAATTCTGGAATTATAGTCCAAGGAGAACACGGCTCAGATGTAATTGACTTCTACGGCGTATTGCAATCGGTCATTGAGTTGATATATCGACCCAGACGACATATTGTGCTATTCCAATGTAAGTGGTTTGACACAAATGCCAGAAAGATGAGAATTCAAGTTAGTAATCATCTCACGTCAATTAATGTTCAACGTTGTTGGTACAAGAATGATCCATACATTTTTTGTACGCAAGCACGTTCAGTGATATATACCTGATCCTAAGTTAGGAACTGGATGGATGGTGGTAGAAAAGTTACAATATAGGGCCATTTGGGACACGCAGGAGAAAGATATAGTTGACATATCAGATGAAACACAAGAAGTCTCCGGCAATTTTGAAGTTCCTGAACAGATATTTTTTGGACCAACTGCCAACGTTCCTGAAAATATCACATTAACTCGAGCTAGTACAGACGTTGAGCTAATTCCTCATTCTGAAGTGAGCGTTGAAGTAGCAAGTGAAGAACAATTTGACACTGAAGATGACTTCGATTCCAGTCACGAACCTCAAATACCGACGATAATAGTGATTAATTATGAAGTTACAATATTTTGTGATTGATGAATAATTTTATGGATTATAATGTATGGTTGTTGATTTTAATTACTCTTTAGATATGGTTGAAATATTAACGTAATGATTTATAGTATAACTATGATATATTTATTTTTAATTAATAATTTTAATGATAGACATTTAGCGTCGAAATAAAATTGTCGACGCTAAATGTAAGACATATAGCGTCGAGATACAATAGTCGACGCTAAATGAAGACATTTAGCGTCGATTATTATTCGACGCTAAATTAAAGACATTTAGCGTCGATTATTCCTAAATAAAAATTAAATTTCCTGGAAAAATAACCCTAAATTTTTAATAAGCCGCCCATTTTTTTGCGTCGAAATAGTCGATGCTAAAATCAAATTAATTCGACGCTAATTGTACATTTAGCGTCGAATTTTGTATTTCGACGCTAAATATAAAAATTCAATTTCCCGGAAAAATAACCCTAAATTTTAATGAACCACCAACGTATTTGCGTCGAAGTATTCGACGCTAAAGAAAATAAATTCGACGCTAAATGTCGTTTAAATCCCTAAAACCAGAGACCTCTTCTTCTCGGCTCAAACGAGCAAAATTCGCCCAAGCACTCTCTTCTTCTGCATTCTCGGCTTCTAGACATCGCAAGCAACGAATTTAAGGTAAGTCTCACTTTTTGATTTTAATTTGATGATGATGGTGATGGTTTTCATTTGTTGATTTATGGTTGTTGATGATGATGATTGTTGAAGTTGATGATGAATTTTCATGATATGAATTTGTATGATGATGATTGTTAAAAGAGTGGAATCATTGATGATGATGATGATGATGATTGTTGATGATGATTGTTGATGAATGATGATGATGATGATTGTTGATGCTTGATGATGATTGACAAATGATTAATGATGAATGATGATGATTGACACGTTAAATGGGCAGAACAGCTGCTGTTCGTCGTCCTCAATCGTCGTCCATCATGTTCGTCGTCCAAATTTGGAATGTTTGTATGTGTTTTGGAATTCGAAAGTTCATATAGTATAGTATGTGTTTTGGAATGTTTGTTATGGTTATGCGTGTGCATGAGGAGTCGTGTGTATTGGTTTTTAAATGTGCTTCGTGGTTGGTTGTATGATGATTGTGTGTGTGACTGTGTGTATGTACGTGTATGATGGAACTCGTAGATTATATGGATAATGAATGCATATGTGAAATGAATAAATGAATGAATGAATTTGAAAACGAAAGTGAGCATTCGATGTTATAAGCGCTTTTGTTAAGTTGTATTGACTTGTATGGATATGTATGTATATGTATAAGAACTTTGGAATTTGATGACGCTAATGCGACGGTTTTTGCAGATGGCACCGGGCAATCGCAAACGGGCTACCGCGACTCCATCTACATCAGCAAGGGCAACTGGCCCTGATGATTTCTCTCTGCTAGCACAGGTGACTCCAATACAGTGAAAGGTCGAGGAAGCACCCGTGGCCTGGGGTTGGCTAAGTACGTTAAGGCTCACGGCCGTATCCGGATAGAGATATCAGATGATGGACACACTCAAGTCGGACAACATAATTCAGCGTTTAATACAGCCATAGGAGCTACAGCTCGATATGAAGCTCCCCAAAACTACGTATCTTGGAGAAAGATACCGTGGGAGACGAAAATGAACCAGCTATTCCCTTCGCTACTTGTAAGTTTTCGATATTGTTTGTTATTTAACATTTTTATTTTATACTTATTTTTACTCGAATTTTCATGTAGGAATGGTTCGACTTCGATCTGACCCAAGTGAATGTCCAACAATATATTGACTACCACATGGGGAAAAGTTATAAAGATTATAGAACAAAAGTCCTGAAACCAATATTCGACGAACATGGACCTTCAAATGCTCCACAACACAAGCCTGATTTTATAGAGGAACAAGATGGACATTTTTATGTGAGCTTTGGTCTAGCAAAAAACACGAGGTAAATTTTGAAATAAACGGAAATTTATAATTGTCTTTGTTTTCGGTACTTACAGTGTTGGTAAATACAGGATAAATGTCACGCAAATGCGGAAAATCGAAGTCACTTGCGTTTTAACCACGGTGGAGGTTCGAAGCCATTTATCCAACATCGTGCCGAACATGCTGAGGTAAATATATCATAACGTAAAATTTAACAGTTAATTGCTTTTACTAATCTGGAATAATATTGAATTTATTTTATGTTTATAACAGAGTAGCACAGATGAGGTGCAATCATTTCCAGATTTTTTCCGTGTGACGCATTACAATGAGAGGAACAATGGATAAATGAAGAAGTCGAACGCTGCTATGTAAGTTTCAGTTTTTAAAATAAAATAATTAATATTATATATGCTAATTTTTTTCTCAAATTCTAATATTAACTTATTTTTTGAAACAGAACGAATTATGGAATTCCAACATCAAACTCAGGAGACAGGGTCCGACCCCATACCAGATGAGCAGCTGTCGCAATTGGTTTTCAAGAATCAGACAGCTTACAAAGTTGGTCTTGGCACTCGTAAGAAGCCAACGTCATCTGCACGCAATAGTGGTAATTTGGACAATGTCTCTCTTCGAGACGAGTTAGTCACCACCAAAGACGAGCTGCAGCAGACTAAGGAGAAGCTACAATAGGTCACGGTGGACCACGAGAAGAAGATGATGGACCACGAGAAGAAGATGGAGCAGTTGGAACAGCAACTGCTGGCTTTCCGTCAGATGTTCGAGGCCTCAATGAGTCATGGTGCATCGGGCTCGAGCGTCCCCCCATCACAGTAGAAATTAATTTTATATTTTGTTTTGTATAAACATTTTGAACAAATAGATTTAATATAATATTCTTTTTTCTAAAACAAATTTCAATATAATATTTCGTCATTTTGTTATTAATTACATTTTTTTCAACTAAATTAAATATTTTAGCCCAAAAAATAAGTAAATTACTAATTTTTAAAAAAATAATTTTTTACTTTAGCGTCGAATATTTCGACGCTAATAGTATACAAATGGCCGCTGTAAGCGTACATATAATACTTTTTTAATATACGTTAGCGTCGACAAGTTTCGACGCTAAAAGTAAAACTTTTAGCGTCGAATCTTTCGACGGTAATAGTAAAAAAAATGGTCGCTGTAAGCTTACATATAATACTTTTTTAATATACTTTAGCGTCGACAATTTCGACGCTAAAAGTTTGAATTTTTGCGTCGTATTATTTCGTTGCTAAATATAAAATATAGCGTCGGACAATTTACTTTAGCGTCGAAAAAAAAAAAGGACGCAGAATACTGTTTTTTAGCGTCGCATGTAATTATTTCGACGCTAAAAGTGATTTTCGTCGACATTTTATCGTCCATTTTTTGCTTCTAATTTCTTCGACGCTAAATCTCTTTTGCGTCGAAACCGTAACTTATGGCGTCGAAATAATTCGACGCTAAATGGTCTAATTCTTGTAGTGTATTCTTGAGTTGTTCATCCGTGAGATCTCTTAATAAGGTAGCTTAGGTTCAAGTATTGTATGAATTGAACATGATTAAAACTCAAAAGTTGAGTTGATGATTTGATTAAATGTTAATATATTTTATTAATAATTGTATGTTATGTGATCCTTTTTGAGTGCTTCGTTGCATGGGAATTATTCCATTTGAACACAAGTATGAATGCATATGAGCATTTGATGGTCAGATTTCTGGACAAAACGGTTAACCGGTTGATTTTAAAAGGCTAGCTGTTTGCCGTGTAAATCAAAAAATATATTCTGTTTTAATGGTTAGTCAATTATTTGATAACGGCTAACCATTGAGAATAAACGGCGAGCTGTTTTGGTGTTCAAAATGTAACGGCTCCACCGCGAATTGGTTTAACCAAAATTTGAAAAATATTTTCAGATTTCCACAAACGCGCTTCCGCCCCACCTTGACAGTATGATCAGCCATTAGTATGATTTAAAAAAAAATAAAACAATCTTATCCAATATACAAGGTTTTCGATACAAATAGAATTAACTTTATTCATACTTTTTTTCACAGGGACTGTTTGTAGGCATTCATTCATGTGATATTTGGAATAATTTGCAGTCACATCACATTGCAGTGACGACGTGTTCCATGGAGATTAAGAACAGCATATGACAACAGCTGATGTACGAAGATGCTCTCAATATGTATGAAATGGAATCTTGTGACACCAAAATCCATCTTACACAATGTGGATAATTTGATTATGGACTCTTATGTATCACACTTGAACAAGAGCTTTAGTATAAGGTTAAAGTGACTTCTTCATATTTGGCCTTTCGCTCTGTCTCTGGCCAGTTATGAAAACCGAAGTGATATCAGCTACGTGTCTCAATCAATTACTTGAAATTTATACTCCACACGTCTCGTATGCTTGCTTTCGCCGGCTAAAGAAACAAAAATATATGCATCATCTAGAATCAGTAAAGATGTCTGAATACGAAAAAGCATGAACTTTTCTGCATTAGTATGCTCTTCACTTGATCTTTAAATACTATAATTTACAATTAAAGTCAAACAAATTTTTTTCCTTATTAGGTGGATCTCTGTATGGATCCTTTTCTTTATACACTTTATCTTAAATTATTATATCATTAAGTTAATTTACACAAATGACAATGAGAATAAAATGCTCCGCAATAATGATCTCCACAACAATTATAATTAAAACTAAATAGTGGATTGCAAGAGAAAGAGAGTGATTAATCTAAATTACTAAAAAGATATTAGAATTTAAGGTTGTAACTTCACTTAAGCACACAAACATTGGTGTAGAAACGAAGCATGATTTTTCTCTATGCCTATGACGTTGGCGACCACAACACTATTGAGGTCGCAGCTCGCAAAAAGTACAGATAGTCCCACGGGGAACTAACCGGAGAATAAATGAGTCGCCACCCAGTATGAGATACTAGAATGATTTAAGACCGCATTACACTCCTCGCAAGATTTAACCTTAATCTTGTTTGGGTTCAGAATGGTCTCTTACTAATGCAAGGGTCAAAAGAGGATCCATATGTCTTATAATGAAAAACAGTTTATATTAAATATAACAATCATTACACATTCATTAATTACAGTAAACAAAGATAAATTAAATTCAGTCAGAGGGAGTCAAATCCAGCCTGATGTAAATCTTCATGTCTGACTGGGTGTACAAGATGACCGACCGAACTTGCGGCGTAATCCAGAAAGCATAGGGACGCAGGGTCGTATCCTCACACATCAATCATCACATCTCCAAAGAAAATGATTAGCATAATAATAATAGATAATGATAAATAATAGATGTTTAAGCATAAAGGAAATATAACATTAGATTGAAGTCATGCACGTCTACTTCCATGTGGTACGTGGAATTATATCCCGAGTTGCAAACCATACTACTGTCCATTTATAATCGATTATGTAATTTATGTATGGGTTTCCATCCTATCTACCATAAAAAAACAGATTGCTCGACGTAGCCAATTAAGTAGCTAGACCTACTGTGCGACGAATACATGTCGTCCGTGTTGAAAATTATCTAAGGTCCCAAGATCAAACAAGACATGAAAACATGCGTGAATACACCAATGAAGATAGCGGAATACTTACATTGATCGGTTATGTCGAATTGAAGACAAATGAAGGCCAAAAACGCACTGTCATGTAAGCTTACTGCATGCAGTCCACTGCCTCCAAAAACAGAATTTTGAGATGAGAAACGCAGCTCCTAGCTTCGTTGGATGGATCCCGGCTCATGGTCGAACCTCCCTACCACCTTCGCAAGACTTGTAAGTGTGCTAGCACTTGAATTTTCACCATGAAAATCCACTCTTGCTTCCCTAAAGTCACGCCCAAACCTAGTCAAAAACAGTCCACATTTTGTGTGTTTGGCGTGAGGAGAGGAGAGAGTTTGAGAGAGAAGAAGTTTTGTATTAAGTTAAAATGATTTACCAAAAATCAATTTATATTTATGCCATAATTTTCATTAAATTAATAATAAAATTATGACACATAACATGCAATGGCTTAGAGTGTCAAACACTCAAACTCCATGCAATGACATTGAGTGCAATGTACACAATCTACATGCAAAGCATTAGAATGACATGTGTCATGTGGGCCCCACACGTTTCCAAATAAAAGTGGGCCCACGTGCACTCACGCGTTCGGGTTCGATATTTCCGAAATACCGAGCTTACGTCGCGACGTTAATTCAATCGAATAATTACGGCTACCGAAATTATTATTTACGTCGCTAACGAATTAATTCTAAATTAACTCGTTTGCCCGAATTAAAATCTAATTTTAATTCCGCGTCGAAATCTAATTTCGTCTAATATATCGAATATATTAATACATCGATTAATTCCGAATTAATCGTTCTCTCTCTTTAGACGACATTTTATCCCGGATAAAATATCTCCGTTATTAATCCTAGATTAATTTTCTCTCTCTTCTATATAATCCCAGATTATTCAAGAGTGCGAGTTGTGCGTCATCGGTGGATTATCGGGAAGCGACCCATGAGATCCCCGGATAATCTGGCAGTAAATACGGTCGTCGGAGTATCCGAATCACGTACGTACCAAGTACTACGTTCTACCGATTTACGAGACAAGGTCGACTCCTAGCAAAGCACCAAGTCTACCCAATTCTCCGGACATATCCATTTAAGAATATTTAGATCTGTATCAAGCGTAGTATACTAATGTATTGTGTATATCGGCCCAGTATCGGATAATCACGTGCTAGGGCTGGGGCTGGATAAGTGTCTGCCCCGTCCGAAACACATATCGGATGTCTGGTAACTAGTCTCTATAATCGGATATTCATGACCTGGTCATAATATCACGATTGGATGCGCATCACTTTAAGAGCACTAATACCGTATCCTGCGTGACATCATCTCCATTATGACTGGAGTGACACTTCCGTCTTGACATCACATCCAATACACTACGATTCTCAATATACCCGGCATTGGCGTACACAGAACCGGTTACAGTCCTAGACGACCTCAACTAAAGTATATCGATTGTCGTAAGCATTAGCGATGTAAGTCTCAGGTTAAGACTATACACACCTACCTTGATTTCGGCCTCCCATAGACACATCGTCATAATACCAATGGGATTCCGAGGGGTCTATCCAGAGCGAAGCTGTTTCCCGTACCATCGGTGAAACACGACCTCCTATCGCACTTGCATAAGTATCCAATACTTATATATATGAGAACTATGTCGTTGTGCCATCACAACGCGCACAAGTGCAATACTAGCCTATTCCGCATTATCGATGTCCAGTCTCGATAATACTACGGCTAGGGATATTTAATGATTAATCCTTCGTGGACTGATACTGTCTCATATCATCTCAATCCAGGAACTAATCATAGGGACCTCTCTTCATTTATATATCTATGGTGATCTAATCACAAATGATGAGAGTGCAATTTCCTTGTCACATAGTTAATTTGCTACAACAACACAATGATCTGTGCAAATAGTGACGCTATGGGTCATATTATCCAACAGTCCGGCCAAATATGTGGCTTCACTCAAAACAGTGAAATGATGAAGAAAAATTTAAATATTAAGTATCCTCGGGTTGTAGCTTGAACGGTACTTGACTCTCTAAATACATCGGCAAATCAAAGGAGTAGTTTGGTCTTATGCTAGAGTATTGTGGTTGTGGCTCATGTTTGAAGATTTGGAAGAAAGAAAGGTTGATTGTTTTGGGCTATTTTTGTTCTCTGAAAGTGTTTATCAGTTCCTTAAAAGGTTACATATCAGAATCTACAGGTCTCTCGGTCTCCAAATTTTGATGTCAAACATCTCTAAGTTCTCTCAACCTCATTCGCATAGTGTTTAGGTTTCGTTTTGACAGGGAATATCTTCTCGGATGAGGGGAACTTATTATTTTAACAAAAGGCACTTAGGAATTTATTTTTTAAAGATGAAACTGTTGTTTTGTAGGATTTGGGCTTAAAAAAAAAAAGATCGTAACTTTTTATAAAACTAAAGATCGAAGCATATTCGGCCAGACATTGAATCATGTCCGGCTGGATATGACTAACATATGTTTGGCCAAACATGACTAACATATGTCTGGCCAGACATAGACAATATCTGGCCAGCGTATTTTGGGGTTTCCCAGCACTAAACCTTGTAACTCCTCGAACCTTTAGACACATTGCTATGAGAGACTCATCATCGGGCTAGATGTAAAAATACAGTATCTACAGTCACCCCTACATTAGCAGGCTTTTGCAATGTGTCACAATGACAAGTCTATCAAAGTGATGCATGTATTTTTACTTACATGGTTTGTCGAGAATCACCATATTTACATTGATGTACGGGCCCTCGAACCTGTTGATGGCTCGATTAGAGATTCTTCGATCCCTATCTGAAATTTTGTGGTTGATTGTTCAGACCCTCAAGTCCTCTAACACTTTGATTGTGAGACACTTTGATCTCGCTAGGATTCATTCCTAACTTCAATAATTGATAAACCCACATGCTTCTATCAGTGATGGGATGCTTCAATCTCGTTAGGCTTCTTTTCTAGCTCCAACTGTTGATAGACCTGTAGGTTTCAAATGCTCTGATTGGTAATGAGATGCTTCGATCTCGCCGGGCTTCATTCCCAACTCCAATAATTGATAGACCCACATGTCTTCAATGCCTCGATTGGTTTGAGATGCCTTGCTCTTTGTGTGATAATTATTGGATCCTTGAATCCTCTGATGCCTCGATCTCTGCAGCGATAGTCCTTTGCACGCTCGCATAACCCCAGCACGCGTGGGAAGAGCACGTGCGAGTAGGTCCCATTTGGCAGATTTCATACAAGTCACCTGGATAATAGCATAAGGCCCCCCAACTATTATAATTTGATCCATGAACTTCATTTTAACTTCAGTTTTATCCCAAAATTTAAATATAAAGTCATAATTAATTACTCTTGACAATTTAAGAGATAAATTATTATATCAAGTATTTTTTATACATGGGTATAAAAATAGTCATTTGTTAGTGAGAATTAATTATCTATCAAAAAAAATAAATTTCAGCGTAATTAATTTATTTGTGACACAAAGATAAATATAAAGAATTAATTTATCTCATAAATTTTATCACAATATTCAAGAATATAATTTTATGGATAATTAAACCTCTTATCTATAAAGAATAAAATTACATTATTAAGATTATTTTTCAAGATAATATAAAGTGTACCCTGATGTGAGAATTGCTTATGAGTTTAGTGAAATTGTTGCAGCCAAAGTGACATTTTCACTCAATCTTTTAAGTAATGATGGTCTTACATATTTTAGGGATGTTTATTTTTTTGATGTGTAGTCTTCTGTCCAAATATGTGGATTGTATGTTAAGTTTTAGAAATGTTACATATGAGACATATGGTTGGGAATGAACTAGTCTGAGTGGTTTATTCACCCAAAGGTGGTAAACTTATAAGGATTGGATAAGTTTCTGAATCGTCTTATATGAAGAATTTTTAATTATTCTGCCCAAAGGTGTTTATACAGTGATGTGCCAAAATTCTTAGTATAATACTCTTTTATGACTTGAAGTTTTATTTATTTTTTTATTATCTTGTGTTGAGCTTAAACTAAAGAATTGCATTGTTATTTATTTTTTAGTCACCTTTTCAGTTAACAACAACACTATGACTATAAAGATGTTAACTGGTTCCAATTTTAACGTGTCGAAGAGAGATGTGCAGTTGGCTATGGAATTAGCAGATAGAGATCTAGTTATGACTATTTTTAAGCAAGTTGATATTAATAGTTCCATTACTGATACGGATAAGCAGCTACATACAGTATGGCATAAGTCAAATCGCATGTGCTATTTGACTATAAAGAGATCAATTCCTGAGCATTTACTAAGTGATCTTCCAGAAACCTCTCTAGCAAAAGATTTCCTGACAGTTGTCTCTAAAAGATACAAAATCTCCATAATGGCAATGAAGGTGTTAGAGAGTACATTTTGATGATGGTCCATATTTAGAACAAGCTAAAAAATTTTAGCATTGTTCTTCCGGATGCTTGCATTGTCAATCAAGCATTGAATACTCTACTTATAAAGTTTGGTACAATGGTAACTACTTACAATTGGAGGGATGAATCTTGGAATGTTAATGATTTCATTGCCATATGTTTTGCTGAGGAAGAGAAACTAAAGGCATGGCATATAGATGCAGCTCTCATTGTTTCTAAGCCTCGCAAGGAATGTAAGAAATCTAAATTTCCATCTTTTGATAATGTTCAGAATTATAATAAAACTGGTCAGACAAATGCTAAGTAGTTGTAAATGAGTCTTCAAAAAGAACTTAAATATTTATTTTTTAAAAAGAAAGGGCATATGAAGTCAGAGTGTTCTAATTATAAAGTTTGGTTAGAGAAACTAATGAGTGGTATTTCTATCACTATTTTCCACTCATTTAACCTAATATTTTGTATAGTTTCTTGAGTTTTGTGAATATTTTGATGTGTTTTGTGTTATTTTGTAGATAAATAAAGTTTTAGGACATTCTGGAGGTGATTTGGACCAAAACAGTGAAAATTAAGAAAATGGCATTTTGGTAATTTGGGCGCGTCGCGACGCCTAACGTGCACCAGAGCTGCTAACGTGCGCCGGGTCAACAGGTCAGAATTTGAGAAGTTTGACTTTGCTAACGTGCGCCGTGCCACGTGTCACCATCACAGCCGATCTGCTAACGTGCATTGTGTTGGATAATATGACCCATAGCGTCACTATTTGCACATATCATTGTGTTGTTGTAGCAAATTAACTATGTAATAAGGAAATTGCACTCTCATCATTTGTGATTAGATCACCATAGATATATAAATGAAGAGAGGTCCCTATGATTAGTTCCTGGATTGAGATGATATGAGACAGTATCAGTCCACGAAGGATTAATCATTAAATATCCCTAGCCGTAGTATTATCGAGACTGGACATCGATAATGCGGAATAGGCTAGTATTGCACTTGTACGCGTTGTGATGGCACAACGACATAGTTCTCATATATATAAGTATTGGATACTTATGCAAGTGCGATAGGAGGTCGTGTTTCACCGATGGTATGGGAAACAGCTTCGCTCTGGATAGACCCCTCGGAATCCCATTGGTATTATGACGATGTGTCTATGGGAGGCCGAAATCAAGGTAGGTGTGTATAGTCTTAACCTGAGACTTACATCGCTAATGCTTACGACAATCGATATACTTTAGTTGAGGTCGTCTAGGACTGTAACCGGTTCTGTGTACGCCAATACCGGGTATATTGAGAATCGTAGTGTATTGGATGTGATGTCAAGACGGAAGTGTCACTCCAGTCATAATGGAGATGATGTCACGCAGGATACGGTATTAGTGCTCTTAAAGTGATGCGCATCCAATCGTGATATTATGACCAGGTCATGAATATCCGATTATAGAGACTAGTTACCAGACATCCGATATGTGTTTCGGACGGGGCAGACACTTATCCAGCCCCAGCCCTAGCACGTGACTATCCGATACTGGGCCGATATGCACAATACATTAGTATACTACGCTTGATACAGATCTTAATATTCTTTAATGGATATGTCCGGAGAATTAGGTAGACTTGGTGCTTTGCTAGGAGTCGACCTTGTCTCGTAAATCGGTAGAACGTAGTACTTGGAATACAAGTACGTACGTGATTCGGATACTCCGACGACCGTATTTACTGCCAGATTATCCGGGGATCTCATGGGTCGCTTCCCGATAATCCACCGATGACGCACAACTTGCACTCTTGAATAATCTGGGATTATAATAGAAGAGAGAGAAAATTAATCTAGGATTAGTAACGGAGATATTTTATCCGGGATAAAATGTCGTCTAAAGAGAGAGAACGATTAATTTGGAATTAATCGATGAATTAATATATTCGATATATTAAATGAAATTAGATTTCGACGCGGAATTAAAATTAGATTTTAATTCGGGCAAACGAGTTAATTTAGAATTAATTCGTTAGCGACGTAAATAATAATTTCGCCAGGCGCAATTATTTATTTAATTCGATTGAATTAACGTCGCGACGTAAGCTCGGTATTTCGGAAATATCGAACCGAACGCGTGAGTGCACGTGGGCCCACTTTCATTTGGAAACGTGTGGGGCCCACATGACACATGTCATTCTAATGCTTTGCATGTAGATAGTGTACAATGCACTCAATGTTATTGCATGGAAATTGAGTGTTTGACACTCTAAGCCATTGCATGTTTTGTGTCATAATTTTACTATTTATTTAATAAATATTATGGCATAAATATAAATTGATTTTTGGTAAATCATTTTAATCAACACAAAAACATTTCATCTCTCTCAAATGCTCTCTTCTCTCACGCCCAAATGGGCACAATGCTCACTGGTTTTGAACCAGAAAAACGTGAGCAATAGGGAAGCTAAGAGTGGTTTCTCATGGTGAGAAATCAAGTGCTAGCACACTTACAAGTCTTGCGAAGGTGGTAGGGAGGTTCGACCATGAGACGGGATCCATCCGACGAAGCTAGGAGCTCCGTTTTCTCATTCAATTTTCTGTTTTTGTAGGCAGTGGACTGCATGCAGTAGGCTTACATGGCAGTGCGTTTTTTGGGTTCATTTGTCTTCAAATCGACTCTACCGATCAATGTGAGTATTCCGCTACCTCCGTTGATGTGTTCACACATAATTTCATGTCTTGTTTGATCTTGGGACCTTAGATAATTACCAACACATTGTGCCACGTGTCATCATCCTACGGTGCCGACAATTACTATTTCCACGTGTGCCACGTGTCATCCTACGTGCTGCCACGTCATCCGGTCAACGAGTCAACTCTGTCACGTGTCTTGCCACGTCACCATCCACATCAGCAGGTCAACCGAGTCAACATGCCACGTCATCATCAGCCAATCACAGCGTGACATGTGTCGCAATCCTCCGGTGCCGACAATTGATCTCAGCCGCCTTGCCATGTCATCGCCACGTCAGCATAATAATTGAGCTCTTCGCCGCCTCGCCATGTGTCGCCTTATCTTCTTATCCGAATTGCAAGGTGTCAAAGCCTTAGCAAGCCACTCCAAAAGAAGCTGGCGTCACGACTCTGGAAGCCTACCGGGGTCTATAAATTGAGCTCGAGATTTCAGTTTTTGATGCACCACTCTCTCTCATCTCTTTGATGTAAAGAAAGAGTTTTTCTCTCTAGTTTCTTTTAGTTTTTAGTTTTTTTTTTAATTTAAGTTTTGTAATTAAATTTTAATTACTTTTTGTAATAATAGTAATTTACTTTCTTTAATTTTACAGTTTTTACTATTCACCATGAGGAGGTAACTTCCCCAGCTAGGGTGAAAGGTAATTCTTTTACTATTACTATTTAGATTAATCTCCCTTAAAAATAATATATTCATTATTTAAAATTTGACTTAAAAGGATACCGCTATATTGGTCGGTTGGTAATTAAATTTTAATCTGGTTTAAACCTGACTAATCAAGGATACTGCCAGATTGGTCGGTTGGTAATTTAATTTTGGTTCCGCCTTTATGGCTGGTTTATGGACAAATATTACCGCCTTAATGGCTTGTTGGACTTAATTTGACTTAATCAGGATACCGCCAGATTGGTCGGTTGGTAATATTATCACAAATTTATATATTATTTTATGGGAGATATCTAAATTAGTAGTAGTAAAAGTAATTCCTTTTACTTTATCATTTTATTTTATTATAATTTACTTTTCAGTATTTACTTTACCGCATTTTTACTTCAAGTCTTTTATTTTCAAGTTTTTACCAGCCCTAGTTATGTGTTGTAACTAAATAAGTTATCTGGGGTTGTGATGATTTTTAATATCACCGATTTATAAGGGGTTAGATTATAGTTTGGGTATTATAAAGATTTATTTATTAAGTTTTAATCTTAATGCTTTTTATTAACTGGCCACTAATAAATTGACTAGGTAAGCTTAAAATGAACTAGACATAGGGATTTTAAGTTTTAGACCTTAGACTCAATAGCCCACGATCTTCCTTGAGGATAGATAACCCTTTAATAGAATTCCTTACAGGATAGGAATATACCTACTGGGCGGGGGTAGCCTTAATTGGAACTTAATCTTAATGAATCCAGATAGTTTGGTTGACATAGACATATGGTTCAATTGGGTTAAACTGGGTATTTGTGTCTGACCATCGACAGGGGCTTACACGTAATTTAGTGTTCCAGGTTAATAAATCAATATATTACCCAACTTTAAGATAGCCACTTCATCTATAAAATGATATTAAAAGAAATCACAACCCTAGATAGTTTTTAATATTGAATTTTCTTAAAACCTACTTTCGAATAATTTTATTTACTTGTTTTTAAATTTTGAATCGTCACCATTTCAAATCAATCAAACAACCTGTTAGATACTAGTAATCATTTGACCTCATAAAATTAATAGCTTAGGTATTAAGTCATCGTGGGATCGATACTTTTTATACTACTTGAACGATACGTACGCTTGCGTTATACGTGTGTTTACGCCGGTCAAGTTTTTGGCGCCGTTGCCGGGGACTTATTTATCTTTCACTATTAGTTTAGGGGTTAGATACCTTTACTTGTATCTAATTTCTTTTTAATTATTGTTTTTGTTTTCTTGTGTTTCAGGTTCTCAGAAACTTCATGAGACGAACCAGAAGTTTTGAACTTCCACCGCTTGACCCGGAATTGAAAGAACCATCAGACAGTTGAGAATGGAAAGGCGAGAAGGCCAAGAAGCTTTAGTCAACATGGAACCTGAACCTTTGGAAGTTGCACCACCAATTCCCATTCGAGACAGAACCATTCGGTGGTTGACAGACTCATTTCTTGCATTGTACTTCCTCCATTACCAGTAAATGCAGGTGACATCAAAACTTGCATTCAGATGATTCAGCAGTCAGTTCAGTTTGTGCGGAATGCAAGTGAAGATCCTAATGCCCACATCAGCAACTTCCTGGACGTTTGCTGCACTTTCAATTACAACCGAGAAGCTGAAGAAGCAATGAGATTGCGTGTTTTCCCATACTCCTTGAAGGACAGAGCTAAAGCTTGGCTACATTCACTACCAGCAGGTTCCATCACAACTTGGAACACTTTAGCCACCAAATTTCTTGCAAAGTACTTTCCACCAGCCAGAACCGGAAAGTTGAGGAATGACATCACATCCTTTGTACAATAAGATTCAGAAACTCTCTACGAAGCTTGGGAAAGGTACAAAGATTTGCTTCGGAAATGTCCTTACCATGAGATTCCAAAATGGCTTCAAGTCCAAACATTCTATAATGGACTTTCTGGAATAATGAGAACCACAATCGATGCTGCTGCTGGAGGAGCTTTAATGGCGATGGGAGAAGATCAAGCCTGGGAACTAATCGAAGAAATGGAAAACAACATTTCCTTGTGGCCAACAGAAATGAGCATGATCCAAAGAATTGCAGGAATTTATGAAAGTGGAGCCAATACAGCAGTCAGTGCCAAGCTAGATCAGATATGCAAATTCATGGAGACTCTTACCACTGGATCCACAAGTTTACCATATGGAGAAGCACCAGAACTAAACCAACTTGAAGAGACGGTGAATTATGTCAACAATTTCAACAGACAGGGGAACAATCCATATTCCAACACTTACAACCCAAGGTGGAGGAATCATCCTTATTTTTCATGGAGCAACAATTCAGGGCAAAAGAACTATCCACCACCTGGATTCCAGCAACAGAACAAAAGCCAGGAATTGAAAAAGAACCAGAAATGAAAGAATGGATTGCAGAGATGTTCAAAAAGCAACAAGCAGCATATGATGCTATATTTCAAAGCCAATCTGCTTCTATCAAAGCACTGGAGAATCAAATCGGACAACTGGCCAATGCTCAGAGTTACAGACCACCACGAAATCTTCCCGCAATACAGAACCAAATCCAAGGAACCGAGGGAAGGAGCAATGTCAAGCCATCACCTTGAAAAGTGGTACTGAAATCAACAAAGATGTTGGAATCAAGGCAGCCATTGAAGATGTTCCAAAAGAAGCAGAGCAACAGATGGAGGAAAAAGAAGTAAAGGAAAAAGAACCAGAAAGAATCATTCCACCTCCACCTTTTCCTCAACGTCTTCAGAAAAACAAATTGGACAAGCAGTTTGCTCGATTCTTGGAGGTGTTCAAAAAGCTTCACATCAACATCCCATTTGCAGAACCTTGGAAGAAATGCCCAGTTATGTCAAATTCATGAAAGACATTCTTTCACGAAAACGGAGATTGGGAGACTACGAAACAGTAGCATTAACGGAAGAATGCAGCGCCATTATTCAGAGGAAACTTCCCCCAAAGTTGAAAGATACTGGCAGTTTCACAGTTCCTTGCACCATTGGAGAACATTATATCGGTAAGGCTTTATGTGATTTAGGAGCCAGTGTTGACTTGATGCCTTTTTCTATTTACAGGAAACTGCAGATTGGAGAAGCAATGCCTACCTCAGTTTCATTGTAACTTGCTGACCGAATACTCGCATTTCCAAAAGGTTTTGTTGAAGATGTGCTGGTCAAAGTAGACAAACTAATTCTCCCAGCAGATTTCATCATCCTTGATATGGAAGAAGACAAAGAAATACCTATCATTCTTGGGAGACCATTCTTGGCTACAGGTAAAACTGTGATTGATGTACAAAAAGAGAACTAACCATGAAAGTGCAGGACCAAGAAGTGACCTTTAATGTTTTCAAAGCCATGAAATTCTCGAGCGATGAAAAGGAAGAAGAATGCTTCAGAGTTGATGTTGTTGATAATATCGTTCAAAATATTGAGCCAACTCCCACAGATACACTTGAAGCTTACATCACTAACATGACTGACAGTGAGCTAGATGCTGAAATCCTGGAATGTATCAACTACCATGACAAAACATTCCGATTCAAAGCAACACCACCAGTTGAAAGTTTGGAACTGCCAAAGAAAGATCGAATCAAGCCCTCGATTGAAGAACCACCACAGTTGGAGCTGAAGTTACTTCCGAGTCATCTCAGGTATGCATTTCTTGGAAACTCTTCTGAATTACCTGTTATTATTTCTTCTTCACTAACATTGGAGCAGGAAGAAAAGTTGCTGAGAGTGTTACGAGAGCACAAGAAAGCCATTGGCTGGACTATAGCAGACATTCGAGGCATTAGTCCATCATTTTGCATGCACAGATCCTGATGAACGATGAGTACAAACCCACAGTGGAACATCAACAGAGACTCAATCCAATCATGAAGGAAGTTGTAAAGAAAGAAATCATCAAATGGTTAGATGCTGGCATCATTTACCCCATCTCAGACAGCAGTTGGGTGAGTCCTATGCAGTGTGTACCAAAAAAATGAGGAATTACTGTGATTACCAATGAAAAGAATGAGCTAATCCCAACAAGAACAGTGACTGGATGGAGAGTATGCATGGACTACAGGAAACTGAACAAAGCCACGAGAAAGGACCATTTTCCGCTACCATTTATTGACCAGATGTTAGACAGACTGGCAGGACATGAGTTTTATTGCTTTCTGGACGGATATTCAGGGTACAATCAGATTGCCATCGCACCAGAATACCAGGAGAAAACTACATTTACAGGCTTATGTAGATGATGCATTATGGGCCTACCGGACAGCTTACAAGACACCCATTGGTATGTCTCCATATCGATTGGTTTTTGGGAAAGCGTGCCATCTACCAGTTGAGCTTGAGCACAAGGCGTACTGGGCACTGAAGAAGTTGAATTTTGATTCACAAGCTGCAGGAGAGAAAAGACTTCACCAACTTAACGAATTGGAGGAATTCACCAACAGGCTTATGAGAATGCCAGATTATACAAAGAAAAGACAAAGAAATGGCATGACCGAAAAATAGTGCACAGACAGTTGGAACCAATGCATCAGGTGTTGCTTTACAACTCAAGGTTGAAAGTTTTCCCTGGAAAATTGAAATCTATGTGGTCAGGTCCATTTGTGATCACTCAGGTTTTACCTTATGGAGCTGTGGAGTTACTGGATCCTAACACCAACAACATATTCAAAGTTAATAGTCAGCGTGTCAAGCACTACTGGGGAGAATCATTTGAGCGACAAAAAGAAAGTGTCACACTTTCAGATCCAGCATAACGTTCAGGCAGTCACGTCTTGCTGACGACTTAAAACTTAGCGCTCGCAGGGAGGCAACCCATGCATTTTTTGTATATATTGTGATTTGGTGTGATTTAATTTTGTGTGTTTAGTTTTTGCAGATTAAGACATTTCAAGATGGAAGAAGCTCTCGCAAATCTTCACAAGCAATTTCCTTCTCTCCCTCAAAAATCTCTGATGAAAGTCTACAAAGCTCGCTTGGAACGGATGAGGTTACTGACAATTCACGGTGTTCCTAATGACATTCGTTGGGTAATTGAAGCACGAGTCTGATTGGTAGGTGAATCTTCTGACTCTTTTATTAAAAATCTGCTTGGTTTTGGAAGAAACACCTATGCAAAGAAACGTAGAGCTAAGCAAATAGGTGTTTGTTATAAATGTGCACGTTGGAATTGCAATACTCATTGTCGTTCTTTAGGAATGGTGTCTGATAATCGCGAAGACAAAATTAAATTCATTAGGGATGGCTTGAGTAAGGAGTCTTTAGATGATATATCTTCGACTCTTGAGACGCATCCTAGTGGATATGTTTACATAGCCTTTCGTAAATTACATACACAATTTCGAAAAGAAAGACAACTGTTAAGTCTCGGGAATCTGACTCAAAAAGACCATGTTTGCCAATTTATAAGAAAATTGGATGGGAAGCTTGTCCCTGACGCATAGACGTTAATCAAGCTGTAAATTTTTGTAAATATTATATCTCTTTGTCTTTTCCTAATAATTGTGATTTGTTTTGTTGTTTTCTTTTATTTTCTCCGACAGGATCCAGACCTTTTTGACTATCACGATTTGTTTAACTAATAATTGTCATTTGGCAGGAACTAGTGCTATTATTTTACTAACCATTTTCAGGTGTTATAAATTCAACTCATCATTGCACTTTTGAAGACATCCAGAGTAAAACATGGAAGCCACTTCAAGAAGACGAGTTGAAAACATCTGTGTGTTTTGCGGTAGTAGTGTTGGAACTAAACCACAATACGTAGAAGCAGCACATGAATTGGGTCGAGTCTTAGTTGCAAGGAATATGCACTTAATATATGGCGGAGGAAAACTTGGACTTATGGGGATCGTTTCAAAGGCGGTACAGGAAGGAGGCAGTCATGTTTTGGGAATCATTCCAAAACCCTTGGCAGAGGAAAATCTTATTGAACCATCAAACGGAGAGGAACTGATCGTGCCAGGTATGTCTGAACAATTGGTATAAACGATTAACCGTGTTGATGCTTTTATTACTTTGCCAGGTGGCTTGGGTACATTGGAGGAAATTTTTATTGTACTATCTTGGGCGAACCTGAACATACACCATAAACCAATTGGACTGCTCAACGTTGATGGATTTTATGATTTTCTTTGTGTGTTCTTGATGATGCTCGGAGAAATGGGTTCGTGTCAAAACCTTTAAAAGAACTCATCTTTACTGCCAGAACTGCTCCGGATCTAATAGACCAACTCTTAGCCTATGAACCACGAGTTGACCCTATCCTTTCAAAGATAAATTGGTCCGAGGACAATCTTGGTAAGAGGCGTCGGATTAATCTGGATCTTAACCTTTAATTTCCTGTTGATTTTCAGCTAACCAGGTACGACTTTCTTAACTCTCCTTTTACTGTTTAAGACATTGGGGACAATGTCTCATTTAGGTTAGGGGCAGGGAATTAATTGATCAGTACCTTGTTTTTAGTTTGTGTGTTATTTTTATTTTTAGTCCAAAATTTTTAAAAATATATAAAAAAATTGAAAATTTTTCAAAAATTACAAAAATATTTTGTGTTTTTGTGTTTTTATTTTGACTAAAAAGGTGAAATTGGTAAGAGATAGCTGAGTAAGGAGTTTTCACTCCTGAGACGTATCTCAAACCATTTTTGAAACAAGTTAATTTTTGTTTATTTCCTTTTGAATTATTTAATTTGTGAATTCTCCATAATACTGACTAAAATGGATCTTCATATGCTCAATTGGCAGGTATTATCAACATATATGGAAACATACAGACATGAGCTAAAATTGAAAAGTTTGTAATATTCAGTGCTCTAGTTTAATTGGAGGAAGCATCTCAAAAAGTGATGGAGTAAAAAAAAAAATTTGAGATCCGAGTTATTAAGTCTGTAAGGGTGTTTTAACACCTAGTGCCCTAAAACCAACTGGTTTGGGAGTCACTGGCCCAAAGCTCGCTACATGGATCAAAGATGCTGCAAAAATATATATCTGAAGTCCGAGTAATTAAGTCCGTAGGGGTATTCTTACATCCGGTGCCCTAAAGCCAACTGGTTTGGGAGCCACCGACCCAACACTCGCTACATAGATGGAAGATATTGTATATAAATAAAAAAATAGAGAAAATTCAAAGAAAAAATCAGAAAAATGAGAAAATTTATTCCATTGCTGCAAAAAGGTGTGAATTCTGATAAAAATTTAGGACAACAATATTACTCTCTAATCAACTGCACTTATTACTGTTGTGGGCAAAAATGAGTTGTTTAATATTATGTTGGCTGTGTATATGAAGAATGACAAATATAATCGGAGAATTTACTTATTCAGTAATTTAGAAAGAAACAAAACAACTAGTAACTTGAAGTAGAAGTTTCACCTGATTAGTCACTAACTTCTTTATTCTTTTTTCTCTTGTCTTTTTGCTTTTGTGTGCATTAGTTTTACTACATTTTTACTTTTTGTAAAATGTTTGTGGGTATCATTGCTGTAAACCCTCACGAGACTATAACTCGTACACTAGGGACACCTAGGGGTTTAAAGGCTTGTTGTATATGCTAAATGCAACCGTGATCCCTACGAAAGTGGCTTAGTTAATTTATTTATGTTATTTTACTCTATGTTTTGATTGAGGACTAGCAAAATGTTAGGTTT
>SKCR01015757.1:0-44343 GCA_019454045.1 Zanthoxylum bungeanum
CTCTGAGAATCTCTTTAGAAGAAGTACAAAATAGAGGATGTCGGACAGAAGAAATTTATCATGGGTAGGTTTCGAGATTATAAAATGGTAGATTCAAGAACGATAATGTCTTAGTTAGGTGAACTAAAGTTGATCATTCATGAAATATCGGATGAGGGAATGAAATTCTGCGATACGTTTCAAGTTGCCAAAATTATTGAGAAGTTACCTCTATCATGGAAGGACTTCAGGAGCTATCTGAAACACAAAAGAAGCGGATGAGTCTTGAAGACCTTGGAGTTTGATTGAGGATCAAAGTGGACAATAGGAAGTGTGAGAAGGCTAGCTACAAGCCTATGGAGTCTTTGGCCAACATCTTCGAGGGTGGAAATAGTAGTAGAAAGAGAAAGAACAGTGGAGATGATTTTTTCCAATCAAACAAGAAGTTCAATTGGAATTACTATGTCTGTGGGAAAAACAGTCACATGGAAAAAGGACTGCAAAAAAAAGAAGTCTCAAGACAAAGGCAAGAAAAAGAAAAATAAGGCCATGTCACTGAATATGAGCAATTAATTGATGAGATCTCAGAGTTGAACCTCTCAGCAGTTGTAACTGAAGCCAACTTAGTTGGGAACCCGAAATAATGGTCGATAGACACTGTGGCTACTCACCATATATATGTAGATATCAAAATATTTTCCTCCTATCAGAAAGTCGATGGTGGCGATTATCTGACTATAGGAAACTCGTTGACTTCTAGAGGAGTTGGAAAAAACATTGGGAAAGAGATTATATTGAAAAATGTTTTACATGTTCCTGATATTTGAAAGAATTTGGTTTCGGGCTCACTTCTTAGCAAGAATGGTTTTAAGCTTGTATTTGTTTCTTACAAGTTTGTACTAACCAAAAATGATGTTTATGTAGGGAAATGATACCTCACTGAAGGCCTTTTCAAGTTCAATATAATGACTGTCAATCGACACAGTGCTAATAATATTAAAGCTATATATTCTATTTATATTATTGAGATACAAAATGTATAGTATGGTAGGTTGGGGCATGTTAATTATGACAAAATACGTAAATTAATAAACATTGACCTTAGACCTAAATTTACAATTGATAACCAACATAAATGTGAAGCATGTGTTGAAGCAAAAATGAATAGAGCATCATTTCATTCCATAGAATGAAGTTCTAAACCCTTGGAAATTATACACATTGCTGTGTGTGATATGAATATTGTGCAAATAAAGGCGGTAAAAAATACTTTGTCACTTTTATCGATGATAGCAAAAGATTCTGCTATGTGTATTTGCCGAGGAGCAAAGATGAAGTTATTGAGAGCTTTATACTATATAATAGCGAAGTTGAAAATCAACATGGCAAGGATATCAAAAGAATCGGGAGTGATGGGGGAGGTGAATATGTGTCACCATTTGATGAATATTGTTCCTTATATCAACATGGAATTATTCACGAAACTACAGCTCCTTATTCTCCTCAACAAAATGAGATTGTGGAACGCGAAAATCGAATGTTGAAGAAGATGATGAATGTCATGTTGATAAGCTCTGGTTTACCCTAGAACTTATGGGGCGAAGCCTTGCTTTCGGCCAACTACGTTGTGAACAAGTTACCTCATAAAAGATTAGATAAGACATCAAATGAATTGTTGAAAGGTCGCGCACCTTCCTATAAATATATGAAAGTGTGGGGGTGTCTCGCCAAAGTGTTGGTTCCTAAACCTAAGAAGGTGAGAATATGACCAAAAACTGTTGATTTTATATTCGTTGGATATGCTCACAATAGTAGTACGTATCGATTCTTAGTACATAAGTCTGAAATTCCTAACATCAATCTAAATATGATAATTGAGTCAAGGAATGCGATATTCTTTGAAGAGACATTTCCTTGTAAAGAAAAACAAAGAACAAAGTCTTTCAAAAGAATCATTGATATTGCTACAAGTAGTGATCAAGTTAACTAAGAATCATATCAACATGAAAATATTAAGGAAAATTAACCTAGACGTAGCAAAAGAGCAAGAATATCTAAGTCATTTAGACCTGATTTTTTGACATACCTGTTAGAAAATGAGCCTTAAAGTTATAAAAAAAATTCAATGTCTTTGTGGAAAGAGGTTGTCAATAGCGAGATTGATTTTCAAACCGAAGATGAAGCCAGATGGATCAATAGATAAGTACAAGGCAAGACTTGTCATAAAAAATTATAGAAAAAAAAAAGAAGGCCTTGATTACTTTGATACATATTCACCAGTGACCCGTATCACTTCAATAAGAATGCTTATAGTCATAACAGCTATATTTGGTCTTGAAATACATCAAATGGATGTAAAAAAAACTACATTATTAAATGGTGAATTGGATGAGGAGATTTACATGAAGCAACCAGAAGGTTTTAATGTTCCTGGACAAGAACACAAAGTGTGCAAACTTGTAAAATCCTTATACGGATTAAAACAAACACCTAAACAATGGCATGCGGAATTTGACAAAAAAATATTATCAAGTGGTTTTAAAATCAATGAGTATGATAAGTGTGTATATAATAAATCAACTCAAAAAGGATATGTCATTGTGTGTCTCTACATAGACTATATGCTGATAATTGGTAGTAATCATGAGATGATTCGGTCTACCAAGAAAGTATCGACTAATAAATTTGACATTAAAGATTTAGGAGTAGCTGATGTGATCTTAGGAATTAAGATTTCCAAAACATCATAGGGATATATATTATCTCAGGTTCATTTTGTTGAGAAGATAATTAAGAAATATAACAAATGTGATCTAAACATAGTTATAACTCATGTGGACCTAACTCTTCATTTGACAAGGAATACTGGTTCGAGCGTATCGTAATTAGAGTATTCAAAAATCATCGGAAGTTTGATGTATATCAGAAATTGCACACGACCAGATGTCGCTCAAGCAGTAAACAGACTTAGTAGATATACGAGTAATCCAGGACATAACCACTGGAAAGTCATGGTAAGAGTTTTGAGGTATTTGAGAGAAAATTCAAAATATAATCTGCATTAAACGAGATATCATGTTGTTCTAGAGGGATATATCGATGCCAACTGGATATCTGATATTGTGAGTTCCAAATCCACGAGTTGATTTATTTTCACACTTTGTGGTACAGCCGTGTCTTGGAATTCCTCAAGGCAAACGTGTATTGATTGGTCTACTATGGAGTCTGAGTTTATAGCATTAGACAAAGCAGCGGAAAAAACAGAGTGGCTTTGAAATTTCTTAGAGGATATTCGAAATTAGCCAAAACCAGTGTCATCTATAAGCATACATTGTGATAGAAATCGGCTATTGGGAGAGCTCAAAATACAATGTATAATGGTAAGTCTCGACACATACGTCGAAGACACAATACCATAAGGTAATTGCTCTCAAGCGGCATAATGTTAATAGATTATGTCAAATCGAAGGAAAAACTAGCGCATTCACTTACTAAAGGTTTACCTAGAGAGCAAGTTGAAAAGTCATCGAGGGGAATGGGCTTGAAGCCTATAAATTAAGAATTATCACTGTGGAAACTCAACCTAGCTGACTGGAGATCCCAAGATCTAGGTTCAAAAGAGATAACGAAAACTTTGTGCAATTCAAAACAAGCATTGTATGGTTATCTACTCTTTCATAGTCCCATAGTGACGCAGAGTGATGTCTGTCAAGGTTAGGATAAGCTAAGGCTTTTAATGATAACTATATTAAGAGAAGAGTCCTAATAAGGGTAAAGACATATTACTTTTCATAGTAGATCACCTATTTTAAGTAAGAAGTAAGACCGCTTCCATTGGAATTTTGAAGGCTGGATTTCCTAAAGTGCTTGATGAAGTCAGAATCGATGTTCATGACCGAATTGAACACAACTGTAGAATGGGAAATGGTCGAAGAAAAATTATGTTATGGCTATTGTCTTGGATTACACCAATGACAGAACAGTTCAAGACTATGGGTCACTAGTTTGCCAAGTAAATCGGATTGTCATTCACTATGAAAGGTTCAAAGCGAAAGCTATTTCGATGCAGTTTTATTTTAAGCAAACTATCTTAAGTGTCTACATTAATATTAGAGAATTGTAATGGATTGTAGGAAATTCTCTTAATATTTATAAATGTAGGATAGACAGTCTCATAAGAAGTGTCTTATAGGGAAGGCACAAGCTTAAGGGACATATCCTCTAAAATGAGAGAATGTAACTCTAGGCATTAAAGGGCATTAGGAAGGGGTATATGTTGGGATATATGTTACGGTCAGGTTTAAGGAGCAGCGAAATGGTGCAGTTCGGGCGAAATCGTAATTTTAAAAATTTTAAACTTACTAAATAAATTATTCAATATCCCATATGAATAATTCATTCATATTTCACCTAAACATATTTATTCCATATCAAATAATGACATAAATAATTTAGAAACACCACGAAATGTTTACGAAATCATTTTTTTTTTCGTAAAATAGCATAAAATACGTTTTTGACCGAACCGACGAACCAATATACACAGGGGCTGCCCAGGTCAGTCCTAATAGTACTTAGGCAGTTCATGGGCTGCCCGAACTGTGATCAATTTACTGTTTGTACAGCCGTCACCCAGTAAGCCCGAAACTCACCTAGTAACGTCATTTTTCGCATATTTTCAATCCGAAATAATTTTCGACAATTATTCCAATGTCCAATACACATCCTATATATTTAAACATCATAATTTTGCATTGCCAAAATCCAAAATTCCAGGTCTGACCATGGAGCAAAAATTATCATTTTTCATGCTTTAAATCCTTTTTTTCTCAACATTAATCATTTTAATATTTACACCAATCAAAGACACCACCAATGAAGAACTCAAGAATAATTCTAGGAGTTATAAGAGTGATCATAACACTCTAGAATGGAAACAAGTCATCAAATGACAAAATTGAACTAATATTAAATTAATATTACTCAATCTTACTTCAGAGATGCATTAAGCCTCCAAATCCATCCTCCAAATCAAAAAGCCCCAAAATTTAAGAAACGAAGAAACCCTAGAACTATTCTAGATACTCAAGAACAAGAAACAAAATTTTTAAGCTTAAGAATATTGAAGATTACCTCAAAATCTCCTAATTTCCTTAAGCTTTCTTCTTGAATTCATCACTTTCTCTCAAGTTTCTTCAAGAAATATTTTGGAAGCTTTCATGGGGATAAGTTTTGGCCATAGCTTGTATTATGAAAGAGAAAAATAATTTTTCACTTTAAATACTAGGGTTGGCCGAAATATGGGGTATTTTGGTCATTTTGTATTTCATTTAATCAAATTAAAGAATACAAATTCAATTGATAACCTTTATCTTAAATGAAAAAGTCAAACATTTACATTTTAATCATTTCCAAATTTAAATATCAACTTAGATATTTTATATTTCAATTATTTTAATTGTTTAACAATTAAATAATTAAATAATTACTTAAATACAAATATCTAAATATGTGTATTATATTTACTTTAAATAATCCAAATATATATATTAATGATATATATCAAATATCTCATTTGACAATTAATTAATTTGTATTTAATAAAATCATATATTAAATATAAATACATATTAATTAGGAAATGATCGAAAAGCTCCTCATGCAGGAATTTTTCATTTAACCGTTAAACGATTCGAATTAACTTATTAATCCGTTGAAGTATTATGAATAATTTGTATTATTCATAACGCGTTGTCCGAGTGCTCAACGAGTACACTTCATATTGTGAGACTCTCTAAGTTAAGGTTTATCCATCACAGAATCAAATTTCGTGTCCATAATTCACCCACTCGTAAATTTTGATGACCACAAATAATCTCGCTAAACTATGCAAGTCGAGTTCATTGCATACGTATAATCCCTACGTCACATGCTATCAATATTATACCGGGGATATAGATAGGAACGTTGAATCCCTTAGGTATAATATAGTCGACTTATAAATTTACAATCTTTAAATAACACTCGGAACTCGCTTCTAATGTATACCATGGCCATGGATTTACTAGATCGTAAATACGTACATGATACATATGCCTTATATACAGGACTGACGGATTGTATCTGATACTCACAGGATATCATAAGCATGGGTCTTCACCCAATGAACAGGCGGAGGTCTAATCTATATAGATTGGTGAAGCGACTGTCATCTAAGTGTGGATGATGTCTCATATATCCATAGTGGTATCGCAAGTCGAAGAATCACTATGCTACTCGACTCGAGAAGATTCCTATTGACGTTTGTGTACCATCTATTAGGAAATCTTTGATGAGCCTTTCAGTGTTTATCAAATAAACACATATACGTCTATAGTATACGTATATAAAAACAAGATGTGTAACCAGATTTAGTTTCAATCCAATAGTTATTAGATCGAATACGTATATAAAAACAAGATGTGTAACCATATATAAGTAATATTATGGAAAAATATATTGTTAATATTCATGAACATGACATAAATACGATCCGGATTGGGGCTCCGAGCACCAACCCTAACAATGTATGCCCTATAGCTTCATTTATTGTAAACAGAATTATTTATTAAAATAAAAGATGCATTATTCATTTATCAAAAATATTTGAATTAAATCACATTTTGTAAATTGTCTTGTTTATCCTTGATTACTCATGTGCTTTCAGACTTAGTGTATGGTGTCATACAGAAGAGGATTTAAGTCTGAAGTTAGTAATCGAAAATAGTCCATAGAGAGCAAACAAAACGAATACTTTATTTGTGGTTTATGTATAATTGCGGTCTTTCTATACTTGTATGACGACCTTGATCCGGGATCGTTCATGTGGTGACATGAGAATAGAGGCACCTTTTATGATATGATCATATAGGACTTGACCCAATTAGAAATGAGTATCTTATAATATCCGTTAAATGAAGAAATTCAATTCAATTTACTAGATGGTCACATATGGATTGATCTTAATTTTGAGTGTACTACGAACTTCTGCATGACATGCTATGTCCTTTGATTTACTAAGATGAGGTTGGTGAAGCAGTCTCGACCAATAGCTACGTATTTTGGGGACATGATTTGGTGTGTAGTTGGGAAAGTTCTACATAGATATGGAATTCACTCTTTTTTGCAAAGAAGTAGAATAATATCTTTTTTAAGGGTTGATTTGGTACTTGAATGATTATAGCACTCAAGTCTTTCTATTGCGAATAGAAAGATTAATATTCTTAATAATTATGAATAAATTGTTCATTAGAGAATCAATGGTACATAAGGTATAAAATAATTAGAGGGGTATAACAGACTTTATGACCCATCTCTAATTATGAGATACTCGTGAAGGGCCAAACAGTATGCAACGACTATATCGATGGACATCGCAGTTGTTCGACTAATTTCTTCCATCTACGGAAACGAGAGTGCAACTTCCGGTTTTTAGTGGAATAACGCGAATTTAATAATTCTGAATATTTAATTAAAGAGTTTAATTAATATTTCGAGATTATTAGAGCTCAGAACTGTAGATCCATTTGGTCCCCATGCTATCTCGATTTACTATAGCAAATTAAATATAATTGGATTGTCTAATTATATACTCACATATATATTAATATATTATAAATGAGATTAATAATATAATTGTCACAAATGAAAACTATATTAAATTAGTTTAATGTAATATTTTCTGTAATTTCTTGATTATGAGATAATCAAGCAATAATAATTATGAGATAATTATTACATAATGGTATTTGATTAAGATAATTATATCATTATTATGATAATGGTATTTGCATTATCTTAGAGACAATCCCATATGGCTTGCCATACTCTCCAACATTTTATGTCCATTAGGTCATACCTAATTGTTTGGTCATTAGTGGTCCACTTCACATGCCTTTGGATGACATTCCATTTCATTGTGTTTGCCATTACAATTGAATGGCATTAGTGGCTTAGTGACAAGAGTGGTTGTTTTTGGTAAATGAGGAAATTTGTAACATCCCCAATCCGATAGATGCTACCGGCAGGGAATAGGCTTTACTATTCCCCTGAGCCTCTGACTCTGTAATCATGAACAATGCTAATACTCTTTTCTCTGTTTAAATATCTTATGTATGGGACCGAAGCCCAAACTTAATAACAAAATATGAAAAATCAACATAAATAATTGTGTACTCAATAACATTTACTTTTACAATGACTATCACATAACCAAAGACTTAATACATAACTTTTACTTGACTCTGACTGGACTCTCACTCTTTCTTACTTGAACTGACTACATCAGTATCCGTCCTCCCGAGCTCGTCCTCCGAGAATACCTGTAAAAATAAGGAAATCGTGAGTGGGGGGTTAGAACGTTGTACGATCTAAATGAGTGGAAGAAAAATAAAATATTTTTATATAAATATTTGGATTCTAAACCAGAATTCAAAAATTGCTTTATACGAAAACTCTTTTTCTGAAGAACCTTGTCTGAAATCTCTTTTATAAAACTTATCTTTCTGAAATCTGCTTTTGAAAATTTGGTTCTATAAACTTGTATCTGAAAGATCTATTCTGAAAACTATTTCTGAAATGTCTGTTTTCTAAAAACTGTTTCTAAAACCTGATCTCTGAAAATTATTTTCTGAAACCTGATATATGAAACTGATATGTCTCTGAAAAACTTGACGTATGGGGCGTTACTGTTGGGAAGCGGTCGCGAGTGCGCAGCGGAAAATTAAAAATTATGATGCTGATATCCATTTGACCAAGACCCATTTGTTTTGATTATTCTACAAGCCTAGGCATGTTACTATATATTCTAAGCATAAAAACTCATAAAACATGCAAAGAACATAAACTTAAACATGCTAACTATCATAAGAACTCTAATTAAAAATAAAGAAAGAAAAAGACTTACTTGAACCGAAGACTCCACCAATCCTCCCTCCAATCTACAAGCTTTTCTCGAACTCAGCAAGCTCTTCCACGTTCGAAAGAGCCACCCAAGTGTGTGGCCTCCAGAGGTGCACACACCAAAGCCAAAACTCAACGGCAAGACTACGCCTTGAGTGCACGAGTATTTTGCCCTTGGTGCTAGCCTAGGCAAATACCTCAAAACTTTTAACTCGAGGTTCCTCTAGTCAATTAGACTTAAGGATCCTCAAAATCAGTGGCTTACTCTTAAACTTTAGAGTTGCTCACTTATATAAACCCAAGATATGAAAGGTTTGGTGCAAAAATTTGTAAAGAATTCTTTGGGTTTATATAGGTGCTCCAAAGACAACAAAATTAATTAAGAATCTGATGTGGGATAATAGCTAATTTAATCTTAGCCATTGGATCTTAATTTAGTGGTTTAATGAGATTATAAAACCCTAATAAGAGCTTAGGCCGAATTGGAATTCAAAATTAATAACAATAAAAAAAATTATTATTCACGTTACTATTCACATTTTATTTATTTATTTATTTATTTATTTATTCCAATTCCCAAAGTGCCCCTATCGTCATTCACCAATCCCTAATCCACTATGGAACCTCATAAATGATATTTTCAATAATTAAACACATTGAACCATTTATGAACAATTCCTACAACAATCATATATACTGTTAAATTTGTATTGTGCACTGTTAACCATTGATTTTGACTTTGTTGTGTGTGACCTTTTGGGTTCCCCTCAAGTTGGATATGAAATGAACCGTGATAATTTAATCGAACATAAATTATCCTCTAATCAGATGGTCGTTCGATTTCAATGACCAAGGTTGATATCTAGCAACATGCCAAAGCCCCCAAATGAGAAGGAAAGATATATACCCATTATGTATGCGATTTACATATGATACGGTCCCTCGCTTCACTGTCTCCCCACCGTTTGACCTAGGGTATTGAAAATGTCTACCCATATAGTCAAATGTATGATGTTGATAGTGTCATGAATCGTGCTAACCCAAGAATCTCACATGATTCTTCTTCTGCGGCCACAGTCTCAAGCACTGATCACACATATCAACTCGCGAACTAGAATACTACTCTTATAAGAAAATATTATCCGAGAGAGTGGCGATTCTGTGTTGAATCTTTACAAACTTCATGTGTTTCAATAAATGACCCAATCATACCCTTATGACCAGATATTTTGAACCAGGGAAGGAGAATGTCAAATTCATTTGATCCACACATAAGATTGTAAAGACCTCAAGTCTAAGGACTAGTCATACAATCGATACATGAAAATTCTCACTGACACATGGGATAAACACTTCATGTGAAAACTTTCGGTGGTCAGTTCGATGGACACGAGCAACTCATGCATCCATGAGATACACCAAGCGGACGGATCTCCGCTAGTAGCCTATGAGATCGGCTACCCCACTTAAGGGTGGATCATATCATCATGCTAGTCTCTCCGCTTTGTGAACGCCCAGGTTATTCACAAAACTATGACTAAGAATGTTTAAGAGTAATGATTCTCATAAGGCGTGGAAGCCATCATCTTATTACTCCATGGGCTTTATTACAGTGTTTGATGATTCATATAAGTTATGTAAGACACGTATAATAAAGATTGCCATTTTATTAATTAATTAAAATATTACAAATACATGTACATATAGCCCATCCACAAGTTGGGTATAGGGCATATCCCTAACAATCTCCCATTTGCACTATAGCCAACTAGTATGAATTTGGACATCATACTCTCGGATGTGCCTATCATGCTTTTACATAGCATGGTGTACATGATCGATTCTATTGCTGAAGCATAAGGGATCCTACTCATACGCTCTCTATCTGAAGGAGTATGTGGACATTGCTTCTTAGATAATTTGATTACATGACAAGTAGGTAAATTACCTCTTTTGCAATCTTCTATTTTGAATAATTTCAAAACTTTATCTATGTATGTAGATTGAGAAAGTCCTAACAACCTCTTAGATCTATTACGGTAGATCTTAATGCCGAGGATGTAGGCTGCTTCTCCCAAATCTTTCATGGAGAAATTCTGAGATAACCATTGCTTGATGGCTTGCATCATGGGAATATCATTCCCGATGATTAATATGTCATCGACATATAATACAAGAAATATAACAGCACTCCCACTACTTTTCCTGTAAACACAAGGCTCGTCTACATTTTTTATGAAGTCAAATTCTTTGATTGTCTCATCAAATCGCATATTCCAACTTCTGGAGGCTTACTTGAGTCCATAAATGCAAACCCCTCAGGTTGTGTCATATAGACTTCCTCTACGAAGTTCCCGGTAAGGAAAGCTGTTTTGACATCAATCTACCAAATCTCATAATCAAATTGTGCAGCTAGTGCCAGTAAAATTTGAATGGACTTTATCATTGCAACAGGCAAGAAGGTTCATCATAGTCAATTCCTTGGATTTGTCTATAACATTTCGCCACCAACCTAGCCTGATAGGTTTGGATGTTTCCTTCTGCATCAGTTTTACGCTTGTAAATCCACTTGCAGCCTTTGGGTTTTATGCCTTCAGGTGCATCCACCAAGTTAGGAGATTGGTACATAGAGTCTATTTCGGATTTCATGGCCTCAAGCCACTTGACTGAATCAATGTCACGTATTGCAACGTCATAACTTGTGGGATCGTCATTATCAATGACCTGATCATGTTCCTTATCAATATGAAAACCATATCTTCCAGGCTCATATCTTTCACTACCAGACCTTCTAAGTTCATAACCTTGTGGTTGTTCCGTCGCTGCCCTTTTGAGGGGCCTGGGGTTTAGTTCTATGTTAGTTTGTTCTTCTCGTACCGCATCGAGATCAAGTCTACTCCCACTATATTTCTTGAGAAGGAATTCATTCTCTAGAAATTTAGCATTTCGTGAGAAAAATGTTCTTCGTTCATTTAGGACGTAGAACATGTATGCTCTTGAGTTCAAGGCATATCCTACAAACTTACATTTAACTACCATATCATCAAATTTGTTAGTTTTGTGTGAGCTTAACATATGCGTCACATCCCCAAACTCTTAGATAACTAAAGCTAGGAAGTTTCCCAGACCATAACTCATATGGTGTTTGACTAACAGTCTTGGAAGGAACTTGGTTTAGTAGTAGTGTTGCAGTTTCTAAAGCAATACCCCAAAATGAAAGAGGTAGATCTATGCCTGGCATCATTGATCGGACCATATCTAATAATGTCTGATTTCTCCTTTCGGAGACCTCATTATGCTGTGGAGTTCCCGGAGGAGTCCACTGGGAAACAATGCCATTTTCTCTCAAGTAATCTTGAAAAGTGTCGTTTAAGTATTCACCACCTCGGTCAGACCTTAGTGACTTAATACTTTTATTAAACTGGTTTTCTACTTCAGCTTTGAAGTCTTTGAATTTCTCAAAGGCTTCAGATTTGTACCACATAAGGTACACATACCCATATCGCGAGTGATCATTGATAAAGGTAATAAAGTAGGAGAATCCACCTCTAGCGGTGACTGACGTTGGTCCGCATACATCAGAGTGTAGACCCGGCCACGGTTCCGTTCGGAACCGGAACCGTGGCCGACCAGTTCGGTTGGGGTTCGACCCCAATCCGAACCGGTGGAACCGTGAGGTTCCACCGTTCTACGGTTCCGGTTGGAACCGTAGGGTTCCAACAATAACACTTACTTCCCTAACGGCTAGTTGCAAAAAAAACGGTAATAAAAAATAATAAAAAAATAATTAAATTACTAATATATCCCTAATAACGGTAATAAAATGGTTATATTTAAGGGCATTTTGGTATCCAAAAAATTCTAAAACTCTATAAATTGGATTCATATTTCATTATTTCAACACACCAAATTCTCAACTCTCTCATTTCCTATAATTCTCTTATTCTCAATCTCAATTCATACAATTCTCTTATTCTCAATCTCAATTCAATTAGTTATTATCATTCGCAATTAGTCAATTTTCTTATTTTTCTTCCTAATTTCTCAAACGAAAAATGGCAAGCTCATCTGAGAACATAATGTCAAATATGCCAACCCAAGAGAGTGGCCCTAGTGTCGGTGCACAATCACGGAGAAGAGAAGTTAAGGCTCGTTCCTCGGATGTTTTCAAAATTCATTTTCATTTGGAATGCCTAGAAGATAATACACAACGAGTAATTTGCAACTATTGTGGGGTTACCTACAAATTTTCTGGTGGATACGGCAATATGATCAAGCACCTGGAAAGACATCATCCGGTTGAACTTGGAATTGATACGACGCAAACTCAAATGGCTAGGTACGCATCATCTAGTAGAGGTATGAGTGCTGTAGATTTATTAAATATTCTGATGCAAAAAATAGAGAAGAATTGCGAAATTAACTTGTATGGCACATCTTTCTTTAAGCTTTGGTGAAAAACTTCATTTTATTAATTACATGCATAATGCTTTAAATCCTTCTGCATGTAGAATGACTCGAAACACAACAAAACGTCATATTTTTAAATTATATAAAGATGGTAAAATTATTTTAAATGACATATTTAAAGAGATAAAAGGTCGTATTTCTATATGTTCTGATATTTGGAGTGACCATTGGTAAACACACTCATACATGAGTGTGACTTGTCATTGGATTGATGCATCATTTACCATGCAAAAATGACTTATTGCATTTAGAGTTTTTGATGACCAACATACTGCACAAAATATTTATATAATGATTAAGGTAATTTTGGATGAATATGGTTTACTGCATAAAATTTTAACAATTGGATTTGATAATGCATCTGCAAATACTGCATCCATCAATGATTTAAAATCCTTATGTGAACCAAATTTAGGGGTTGATTTTTTCATATTCGTTGTACATGTCATATCCTTAACTTATGTGTTCAAGACGGTCTAAAATTATTATCACCTTTCCTTGATCCTATTAAAACGGCACTAATTGTATTTGGTCATATTCTCAAGTTAGGAGAGAATGGACGAAGTTTTGTAAAATAAATGGTATTAAACCGATTAAATTTTCAAGAGATGTTCCAACACGTTGGAATTCAACTTATTTTCTTTTATGTCAAGCACTTCAATACAAAGATGCATTATGTAGTTTTTTTTCTCAACATGTTCAAAATGTCACACTTTATCCTAGTCAATGGGATATTTGTGAAAACATTTTAGATATTTTAAAAGTTTTTAATGAAGCTATTTTAACTTTTAGCGGTGTTTATTATCCAAAAGCACATTTATTTCTTCTTGAAAGTTTGAATATTGTTGGTGCTCTCAATGAACATGCTGAAAGTAGCGATCCTAATGATATTGTTTTGTTAGAAGCCATTACTGTTATGAAGGTAAAATGGTTGAATTATTTTAGAGATATTTCTTTACTTTATCTTATTGCTGTTGTTTTTTATCCTAGATTTAAATTAGAAGGTTTGAATGGTGCTTTACAAGCTTACTATGGTTATTTAGGAATATTAGATGAAATTGATATTACAAGAATAATGATGAAATTAAGAAATGATTTAATTGAGTTATTTAATGATTATATTGTAAGATATAACTTAGGAACATTAGGTGAATCTAGTAGTAGCGACCTAGTAATTCAAACAAGACTTAGCGTAGGGGATCGTTGGTTATTGCAACGAAATAAAAAAGCTAGGGATACGAAGACTAATAACCCCGAATTAGATAATTATTTATCTACAAATTTCGAGTTTCCTACTGAAAATTTAGTTAGTAAAAATTTTAAAATCCTTGATTGGTGGAACCGACATCAAAATATATATCATGTTTTATCAATAATTGCTAAAGAGATATTGGCAGCACCTATTTCCACTGTTACGGTTGAGCAAGCCTTCAGCTTAGTAGGCAATATATTGGAAGCTAGACGATCTTCATTACATCCAAGCACTCTAGAAGCAACAGCTTGTGTGGATGATTGTACTCGAGCTGATCTGAGACAACAAGAAGATGCCCCCGATGATTTTAAAGATTTGTTCGATAATGCATCTACAACAACAAGTGCAAGCGGAACCGGAGCTGAAGGATCAACTGATAATGATGATTGATAATTGTAAGATTGTAAATTTACAAAGGGGTAATGTCTTAAAATTTTAATGGAACTACGTGAGCTTTGATTCCTCTCACTCCTGGAGGATACGTAGGCAACTTAAATTTTTAAAAATTTAAGCTCAAGCTCTTCAATGTAATAATTTTATTTATTTATAAAATTAATCTCATTTATTTTAATTTATTTTCGAAATTAAAAAAAAAAAAAAGTTCGGAACCGAACCGGTCGGTTCCGCTTCGGTTCCAGGTTACGGTTCCACACTTGTGGAATCGGAACCGAACCGCCGGCCGGGTCCTATCAGAGTGTATGAGTTCTAATGTCTCCGTTGCACGCTGTCTTTTACCTTTGAAGGGTAATTTGGTTATTTTACCATGTAAACAAGACTCAAAAGTTCCATAAGGTTCATATTTGAAGGGTCTGAAATACCCATCCTTATGTAGCTTAGTTAATCTTGTTTCATTGATATGACCTAAGCGACTGTGCCATAGAAGTGATTCATTGAGATTATTCGAGTTAACGTTGTATATATTAGAGGTTGAACATTCTTTGTTAGTTTGTAAGACATAGATACCATTATTCAAAATACCATCTCCATATTTTATTTCATTGAAATAAATAGAACATTCATTACAACTTATTAGGCATGAAAAGCCTTTATTACATAAAGAAGAAATTGAAATGATGTTCTTTACTAGAGAAGGTACATAAACACAATCTTCTAAGTCTAAAACTAAACCATTTGGCAAAACTAATGAATAAGTCCCCACACACAATGCAGCCAGTTTTGCTCCATTACCCATGCGTAAGTCAACCTCCCCATGACGGAGTCTCCTACTGTTTCTCAGGCCGTGCATATTGTTACACAAGTGAGTTCCACAACCGGTGTCAAGCACCAAAGTAAAGGTTCAGAGTTTTGAGAATATAGTTCACTCATATACAACATACCTGAAGCATAGGGCTTCTTGGCCTCTTGGGCTTTCCTAGCTTCCTTGGCTTTCAAGGATCTGCAGTCTTTCTTCCAATGACCCTTCTTTCCACAAAAGAAACATTTCCCATTTCCTTTTTTCTTCTCCACCTTACCATTGGGCTTTAGGTGATCTGGAACCTTGTGTTGGTTTCTCTAAGGTCCTAAGGATCATTTTAAAGCTATGAAACATATATGTATGAATACTCGTAAAAGCATGGCGGAATCATACTTACAACGATCGGCTTTTGCGACGCGAGGAACATCAAAAATTCTTCCTTGAAGCTCACAGTTTTTGACAGTTTTGTGCTCCTCCATTTTCGGCTTTAGGTCCTCCAAGCTCCAAGCTTTTGTGTTGTGATTCCAAGCTCACAAGTGCGGTTCCCTATCACCTTATGATGACCCTTCATGTGTGCTAGCACCTTGAAAATTTGCCACAAATCTTCATGTAGTTCCTTCTCATTCTCTCGGCAATGGAGAAACAAAACCAAGAATAAAATTGGCCACCATGGCCGAAACTAGAAGAGAAAGGGAGAGAGAGTAATGTTAGGTTGGTGTGGATTTGTGTATCTAATACACCAAAAGGAATTTCAAAAATTCATTTTACCAATTTTTCTTTCCAAAAGTCAAACCATTTAAAGCCACAACCACTTCCATCAACTATTCACATCAACAGTGACTAGACATCACATCACTCAAAGTGACAAGTGAATTGACGCTTGATGTGACTAGTGATTTGACGCTTGATGTGACTTGTGGGACGCACTTGAATTCGCAATGCGAGTGCGCCCACAAACACTCCTGGGCTCGGGTTCGCTAATTCCAAATTAATGAATTTTCCGTTGAGACGTAATTAAATAATTATGCCTAGCAAAATCACTATTCATGTCGCTAACAAATTAATTATAAATTAACTCGTTCGCCCGAATTAAAATCTAATTTTAATTCTGCGTCGAAATCCAATTTCGTATAATATATCGAATATATTATTTTATCGATTAATTCCAAATTAATCATTCTCTCTCTTTAATTAATATTTTATCCCAGATAAAATATCTCCGTAATTAATCCCAGATTAATTTTCTCTCTCATACTAATTAATCTCCATTAATAAAGTGCGAGTCATACATCATCGGTGAATCTTCGGGAAGCGACCCATGAGATCCCCGGATATGTTGGTAGTAAATCCGATCGTCGGACTATCCGAACACGTACGTACCTAGTACTACGTTTTACCGATTTACAAGACAAGGTTGGCTTCTGGCAAAGCGTCATGCCTACCCAATTCTCCAGAAATATCCTTACAGGAATATGTGATCTATATCAGGCGTAGTATACGTAGTATTGCGTATTTCGATCCAGCATATGATGTCACATGCTAGGCCTGGGGCTGGAATTGTGTATGCCCGGTACGAAGCACATATCGGATCTCTGGTAACTAGTCTCTATAATCGGATAAACATGACCTAGTCATTTTATCCCGATGACTGCAGTACATAAGAGAAAAAGTTCCGTATCCTACATGATCATCATCTCTACTGTGACTGGAGTGATACTTCCATCTCGACATCACACCCAATACACTACGATTCTCAATATACCCAGAAGAGGCGTACACAGAACCTGTTAAAGCCCTGGACGACCAAAACCAAAGTATATTGATTGTCGCAAGTATTAGCGGTGCAAGTCTCAGGTTAAGACCAAATACACCTACTCTGATTCGGACTTCCATATACACATAGTCATACTACCAATGGAATTCTGAGGGGTCTATCCAGAGCGAAGCTGTTTTCCGTACCATCGGTAAAACACAACCTCCTACTACACTTGCATGAGTATCATATACCCAAATATATGAGAACTATGTCGTTATGCCCTCACAATGCGCACAAGTGTAATATAGTCTTTTACGCATTATCGATGTTCAATCTCGATAATACTCTGACTAGGGATATTTAATGATTAAACCTTCATGGATTGATCTGTCTCATATCATCTCAATCCCGGAACTAATCATAATGGACCTTTCAATCATTATATACATCTTGGTGATCTAATCACAAATGATAAAAGAGCAATTTCCTTTGTCACATAGTTAATTTGTACAACAACACCATGATTTGTACAAATAGTGACGCTATGGGTCATAACTGTCAAACAATCTCCCACTTGGCCTATAGCCAGTCACTCGAGTGTCCTACACCCGAACTATGTACGGTTCGCTCAAATATCTGCTGAGAAATTGCTTTCGTCAGCGGATTTTCATGATTATCATCTGATGCGATTTATTCGATCATCACATCGCCACGATGTATGATCCGAACGAATCAGATGAATATATGAAGTTTATATCTGGATCGTTGATGAGACCATTAATTCTTTAACATACGTTGTAGCCTAGCTCAGCTGGTAACAAAACTACATCTAATCTAATTAGATTTATTATCAATCCAGAAGGCTTTTATTGCTGCCTCAGCCGCAGCAATAATCCACTTTTATTGTTTATTCGGTAACAATATCTTGGTTGGAAGATTTCCAGCTCACTGTTCCGTTATTCAAACTTTATAGTACCGTTGTTACGACTTACAGTCGTTTATATATCGTTTAGGAACTTGCAGTAGTGAACCCAGTCACTTCATGTTCTCCTTCTCCATAGTATAAGACATAATCCTTAGTTCCTATAAGATACTCAAGGATGTTCTTAACATCAATCCAATGACTCACTTGGATTGGCCTGATTGTGACTCCATATGCAGCATATGAGACACCAGGTCAAGTACATTTTTCAATGTACGAGTTCTCAAAGAGTTTCAACAACTTTAAATATATCCCAGTAGATCTTTATTCCTAGAATAAAGGTTGTTTCTCCCAAGAATTCTATGGAGAATTTTCATGAAAGCCAAGTTTTCACCGATTGTATTTGGGAATGTTATTTCCAAGAAATGACTTATCATTTTATACAGGACATTCACTGTCAGTGCGCTCCCACTAACCTCCTTATATACATAAGAATCATGTTCATTTTGAATTAAATCATATTCCATTATAATTACATCAAAATGATAGTTCCAAGAACCTAATGCTTGCTTCAATCCATACATGGATCGAATAACCTGCAAACCTTGTTCGCTAGTTTTGGTACGACAAAATCGTCAGGATGTTATAAACATCCTCCAAAAGGTTTCCGTTTCTGGAAAGCGATTTTGACGTTCAGCTGTCATATTTCATGAATGAAACATACAGCAACAGCAAGCATTATCCAAATGGATTTACCATGGCAACAGGTAAAAGGTTTCGTCGTAATCAACACAATGTTGATAACGATACCTTTCCACTACAAGCCTAGCTTTGTACGTTGGTATGTTGCTTCCACGTAAGTCTTCCTTGAAGACTAAATAGTACCAGTAGGCACACTACCTTTTGGTATATCAACTAGTATCCAAACTTAGTTGTTATACATGGAATCCATTTTGGACATCATGGCACTTTGCCATAATAGGGAGTCGATACCTTGTATCACTTCCTCATACGTAGTCAGTTCGTATTCCTCAATAAGATTGACATCTTTATGAGGTGAGATCAGAAACCCATACCCCAGGTTGTTTTCTGACTCTCTCTGATCTACGCGGTTCTTGTGTATTCGAAGATTACTGGTATAGTTTCATCCTTGATGAACTATCTGTGTTCCATTAAGGAATCGATGCCTGGAATAGTATTACTTCGATTTTCATCGAGTTGTACTATCCTCCTACTTACCACTGCATATAGGTATTCCTCTTAGGAAAACTGCATGGCGAGCAACAATTACATTGTTGTCTTGTGAGTTGTATAAGTACTATACTTTAGTTTCCCTAGGATAACCTACAACTTAGGCACTTATCCGATTTGGGATCTAGTTTGGTATTATCCAAACATATGCCCAGCATTCCCAAATCATCAGGAATGAGAAACCCGGTTTCTTTCCTGTTCATATCTAATATGAATTATGTCTAACAGATTTTCATGGAACCTCATTCAAAATAAGTTATGCACTGTTTATACGTATCCGTTGAAGGAAATGGTAGCTCAGAGCGACTCGTGATTTACCTTATCATGTCCAACAAAATTTGGTTTCTCCGTTCGGAAACACTGTCAAACTAACGTGTTCTGGGAGGAGTCCTCATTGAAAGAATACTATACTCTTTCAAGTATTTAAGAAACTTATTGCTTAAATATTTTCATCATGGTCTAACCATGACGATTTAATACTTTAGCCGATCTGTTTGTCTATTTCGTATCGAAACTCTAAAAGTTTCTGACTTGTGTTTCAAAAGAAATACATAACCATAACGTGATGCCACATCCGTAAAGGTCATGAAATATTCATATCCACTTCTAGCCTAGCTAGATATGGGCCCACTTACTTCACTATGAATAAGGGCTAATAGATCGGTGGCACTATCACTTTTACCAAGTAAATAGTGTTTTAGGCACTTTGCCCAATAAACTAGATTCGTAGATTTTATTTGATTGGAATCAAATTAGTCATAGTACCCACTCTTCAAAAGTGTGGATATACGAGTCTTGTTTAATGTGTCCCAGACAACAATGCCACATATAAGTCTCAACTGATTAATAAGTTTGAGCTATTAGTTTGTCATGTTATATGTTTGAGATTTATTTATATTCAAAATATAAATACTGTTATTCACATCTAATGTGTTTATCTCAATATCATCTTTATAAAATAAAACACTTTAGTGTTCTAGAATATAAATTATACCTGCAACGGGTTAAACCCTGATATAGAGATAATGTTTCTAGTCAAACTAGTTACATTGTAACAGTTTCCTAATTTAAGTACACACCCGAATGGTAGTTTCCTAAACTTAGGTTTCTACAGTTAAAACAGCGACTTTCGTCCGGCTTCTCAATTCGCAGATAAATCTCAATTAAAGTCAGTATCTTGCTCATAGCAGATTATGCGCACCAATACATATTTATGTACCACACTAAGTATCTAAAATCCAATTTAATACTAGTAGTGAACATATTTATGACAAAAAAATATTTGAAGTCGCAGCCTTGCCCGTCTTCAATTCCTTCATGTCTGCCTTGTCCATATGGCAGTCACGCTTCAGTGACCTCGTTTGCCACAATTTAGGCAGACATCTTGGGATATGTCCTTTATCTTCCCAGAAGATTATAATGATTTTGCCTTTGCCCTTTTCGGTTCCCCCAGAAGCCTTTGGCCAAGCCTTGGCCTTCCGGAATGTCGAAATAAGATGTGCGCCTTGCGCTTCTTGCCTTATTGCAAACTTTGGCTTTGTCTCCTTGAGTATAGCCATTAACTCTCCAAGAGTTTACTATTGCAATTTAGTACTTCTAAGATCTAAAGATAGATCTATGAAGATCCTTCAATTTCATTATCATACTATAAGGATCTAATCCTCAGTTCTGACTAAGAAATTAAGGAGTCTTTATGGCAAGCATAATGGATTAAGCACTAAAGTTATCATTACATGAATATTCCAAATATCATGTTCTATTATTTGCTTAACTCCGGGCTTAGGCCTCAGATGTTATTTTATCAAATAAGTAACTTCTTAGTTTACATAATATTCCAAATATCATGTTCTATTATTTGCTTAACTTCGGGCTTAGGCCTCAGATGTTATTTTATCAAATAAAGTAACTTCTTAGTTTTCAAGGATTTTCCTGATTCATTATTCCCAATTTGAAAATTAAAGTCGTTTAAATACATTTTCACCCAGGATTATGTTTTAAACATTAATCTTTCAATTATTATCCTGATTCTAATAGTCCAACTATTTAATCAACGATTTTAGGTACTATTTATTATAATGATTACTATAGTCTAATTAATATCAACTATAATTTAATTGATTAAATTCAATTATATTGATTACTATAATCCAATTATAAAATCAACTATTAATTGAAATGGTTAATCAAATATATTGATTACTATAATCCAATTATATAATCAACTATAAATGAAATAGTTTGAATACAGTCCAACTGTTTATTAAAACAACGTAAATATTAGTCCAACTAATATATTAATTTATTAGACGAAATATTTGAAATGAACGCGTATGGCAAGTTACTAAACGAATATTGCAAATTTAATACTTGCCTCCCACTATTTTTCGGCGAGCCTCTAACCCTCTGTGGAGTACTCGGGAAACCTTATTTCCTAGTGGGCTAGGATCCCGTTAAATAACACACAATCTTGACTTTGGCCAACAAATTGTATGATAATTAACTAGGTAGATCTCTAAGATCAATTGGATCTCATCCAATTCCTAGATCCAGTAAGTGGACATCCAAGTCCGAAACATATATCCTATATATGCCAATATATCCAATATATTGTCCTAACCTTTTTCCTCTAAATCAACTAAGCCTTGGCTTTGGCACAACAAACTTAGTGATCCCAGTTAAGCGGAACCCATTGACCTTGGAAAGCTTCGTAATCAATGTCGATGGACAAGAAGTGATCTTGACTTTGGCCAACAAATCACAACTTGGACAAGACACCGATATGGAACAAAGCCTTCATGATTCAAACACATTCTCGACGGACAAAGGCCTTGACTTTGGCCAACAAACCAATGCCAGTCTTGGATCTTGAGTAAGAATCACTCAATGGAAGGAAAAACGCTTAATATGATGTTGAGGGTTTTTCGAGTGCAATTGGCAACCAATTTATTATCTTTGTTAAGGTCTCATCATCATACACCCTTAAACATGCATTCTAAACACATAATATGGCGCATATAAATAAATATAATAATGATATGCGGATGGATACTTAACACATTGTTCCTAGAACAAATCTCTCCATTTCCTCTCTTCTGCTAGCACAAGTATTACTTCTATCCGATTACATAACACTTCTAAAGAAACCTCATTTACATTGAGGGGAATAGGTGAGAAGAGAAATACAAAGAGTAAGGAGGTAATAGGCTGGACACGCAGTGTCCAATTAATAAATTCTAAATTTATTACCAATAATTCCAAAATTGCCCCACCCATCTAATATCCATCCGATATACATTATTCATACATCACAACCATGTATTCACATACTGTTATCAATCAATCTAATCCAATTATTAATCTGAATATTAATGACCATCCAATGTTCAAACAACGATTTGATTTTGCTTGAGTCAAACTCGTTTTGCGAATAAGTACTCAAAGTACGAATTCTTGAATTAAATTAACCTACAACATTAAATCCAATTTAATTACTTATTTAATACTGATTCTTTATTTATTCCATTCCAAATACAATATTACCTTTTATTACGAACCTTTACGACTTAGATTCTAAATCTAACCGTTACGGTCTCAAAGCCCGATTAACATCCAATGTGAATTTAATTTAAAGTCCAATAGGCTTTTAATTAATTTCTAAGGCATGGACTTTTGGTCAATATGGGTCAAACCCAAATACAAAGCCCATTTAAGGAATCACCCTTATTTGCCAAGAAACCAATTTAGGCCCATTAGGCCAATTATTAATAAAGGTCCATTAAGTCATAATTGGACTTTATGGATATGGTTTTGGGCCCAATTGGATCCAACCAATTAGCCTAAACCTATCTTGTACAACCAAGCCCATTACAACACAATTACACATTAAAGCCCAATTTCCAAAATATGCCCAATTAATTAAATTACCAAATTCCAAATTTTATAACTTAATTAACCAAAGTGTATTGACATAATTAATTACCCAAATTAACATTTCTAAAACATCAATTACACAATTAATTATGCTCATTAACATCAAAACATGTCCAACACTTTTAATCAAAAATCAAACCCATTTCATATGCTTACTAGTCTCGGCAATGGTAGGGATTTCTTTGTCCGATTCCGTTTTAATCCAATCAAATCCAAATCAATATTACCCAATTGATTTCAAGTCATCCAATGAATCAAAAATCAAAAATACCAAGACATTTAGGGCATAGTCATTCTCTCTCGGCCAAGCCTAGAATTTTGGGGAAAAATGATCCAATCCAATTTTCATGAAATTGATCCAATACAACTTCAATTAAAAATCATTCAAGCATACTCAATCAATTATTTAATCAAATCATGCTCAAATCATTTACCCAATTTTAACCCTAAGTCAAGTTTCATGCTCAAATGGCTCTGATACCATTGTTGGGTTTCTCTAAGGTCCCAAGGATCATTTTAAAGCAATGAAACATATATGTATGAATACTCGTAAAAGCATGGCGAAATCATACTTACAACGATCAGCTTTTGCGACGCGAGGAACATCAAAAATTCTTCCTTGAAGCTCACAGTTTTTGACAGTTTTGTGCTCCTCCATTTTCGGCTTTAGGTCCTCCAAGCTCCAAGCTTTTGTGTTGTGATTCTAAGCTCACAAGTGCGGTTCCCTATCACCTTAGGATGACCCTTCATGTGTGCTAGCACCTTGAAAATTTGCCATAAATCTTCATGTAGTTCCTTCTCATTCTCGGCAATGGAGAAACAAAACCAGAAGAAAATTGGCCACCATGGCCGAAACTAGAAGAGAGAAGGGAAGAGAGTAGTGTTAGGTTGGTGTGGATTTGTGTATCTAATACACTAAAAGGAATTTCAAAAATTCATTTCACACCAATTTTTCTTTCCACAAGTCAAACCATTTAAAGCCACAACCACTTCCATCAACTATTCACATCAAAAGTGACTAGACATCACATCACTCAAAGTGACAAGTGAATTGACGCTTGATGTGACTAGTGCTTTTGGGCTTGATATGACTTGTGGGACGCACTTGAATTCGCAATGCGAGTGCGCCCACAAACACTACCCGGGCTCGGGTTCGCTAATTCCAAATTAACGAATTTTCCGTTGCGACGTAATTATAATTATGGCCTAGCAAAATCACTATTCACGTCGCTAACGAATTAATTCTAAATTAACTCGTTCGCCCAAATTAAAATCTAATTTTAATTCCGCGTCGAAATCCAATTTCGTATAATATATCGAATATATTATTTTATCGATTAATTCTAAATTAATCATTCTCTCTCTTTAATTAATATTTTATCCCAGATAAAATATCTCCATAATTAATCCCAGATTAATTTTCTCTCTCATACTAATTAATCCCAGATTAATAAAGTGCGAGTCATACATCATCGGTGAATCTTCGGGAAGCGACACATGAGATCCCCGGATATGTTGGCAGTAAATCCGGTCGTCGGACTATCCGAACACGTACGTACCTAGTACTACGTTTTTACCGATTTACAAGACAAGGTTGGCTTCTAGCAAAGCGCCATGCCTACCCGATTCTCCAGAAATATCATTACAGGAATATGTGATCTATATCAGGCGTAGTATACGTAGTATTGCGTATTTCGATCCAGCATCGGATGTCACATGCTAGGCCTGGGGCTGGAATTGTATCTGCCCCGTACAAAGCACATATCAGATCTCTGGTAACTAGTCTCTATAATCGGATAAACATGACCTAGTCATTTTATCCCGATGACTGCAGTACATAAGAGAACCAGTTCCGTTTCCAACGTGATCATCATCTCCACATGACTGGAGTAATACTTCCATCTCGAAATCACACCCATACACTACGATTCTCAATATACCCAGAAGAGGCGTACACATAACCTGTTAAAGCCCTGGACGACCAAAACCAAAGTATATTGATTGTCGCAAGTATTAGAGGTGCAAGTCTCAGGTTAAGACCAAATACACCTACCTTGATTCGGACTTCCATAGACAAATAGTCATACTACTAATGGAATTCCGAGGGGTCTATCCAGAGCGAAGCTGTTTTCCGTACCATCGGTAAAACACAACCTCTTACTACACTTGCATGAGTATCCTATACCCAAATATATGAGAACTATGCTGTTATGCCCTCACAACGCGCACAAGTGTAATACTAGTCTTTTACGCATTATCGATGTCCAATCTCGATAATACTCTGACTAGGGATATTTAATGATTAAACCTTCATGGATTGATACTGTCTCATATCATTTCAATCCCGGAACTAATCATATGGACCTTTCATCATTTATACATCTTGGTGATCTAATCACAAATGATAAAAGCAATTTCCTTTGTCACATAGTTAATTTGTACAACAACACATGATCTGTACAAATAGTGACGCTATGGGTCATAACTGTCCAACACCTTGGCCTTGCCCTTATTTTTTTCTTGGGCCTCGTGGCTTCAGGTCCGTACCCGTAAGCATGACGGAGGTTTTAAGCTCCGGTTCAAGTCCTTCTCTGCTTGCTTTATCAGATTGTGCAATTCTGCTAAAGTAGTTTCTTTATCAGATAGATGAAACTGCATAATAAAGTTAGAGTTGTCTTTTGGTAAGGACTGAAGAATTAGATCGTGACTTATCTCATGATCCATGATGAACCCGAGGTTTACCAATTTTTCAATGTGGCCAATCATCTTAAGCACATGTCCACTAACAGATCCTTCTTTATACCTTGTTTGGAATAAGGCACATGACACTTAGAATCTCACGATATGAACGGAAGTTGCATACAACTCCTTCAAGTGAAAGATGATGGTTTGAGCATCCATATCTTCATGAGCTTTCTGAATTTCGTCCGACATAGAGCCAAGCATTATGCAAACTGCTTGCTCATAATCATCGACGTGTTTCTTCCAAGCATCAAATGTATTTTGGTCAGCATCTTCTGCGGGTTTAGGGGGAAATGGTCTTTCAAGAACATATAAAATCTTTTTTTGTCGTAAGACAATTTTAAGGTTTCTAAACCAGTCATTGTAGTTGTCCCCTTTGAGCTTATGCTCATCAAGGATGGAACGAAGTGATACTCTGTTTACCATTTGAATGTTTGTTAAATATTTTAACCCACCTGTTAAGAGAGAAAGTTAAATTAGGAATATGTTTCATTAATATTTCATAATAATATGGGCTTTTAATATTATGAAGTTGCTCACACTCAATTGTTTTAAAATTTTAAGAAAATCGTATCAACCCCAATATGATGGATTTCTTGTGGGCAAGGATCCCATTATCATTATTTCATGACTCTGACTAGGGCTGGTCGTTATAAAATACGATAATTAGGTAGGTTCCCAACCAATTTATGATATATATCACAATTCATTGATCATTGGTTGGGCAATCAAACATGCCATAACTTATGCTAGTCCTTCTGGACACCCAATCTTTGCCTCTAAGTTATAAGACCACGCCTAAGGGTCGATGCGTCTTATGACTCAGAAAATTCAAACCATTGTCAATAGTACGATTTAGGGACAAATTGGTATTGGTCAGTCTGGTAAAGCCTAGTCCTACCAATACGGTTTAAGCCATTTGGGTCTATACTTTACAATGGTAGTGAGTGAAGGAAGACACCAAATCATTATCTAACTCTAGTAATATCTTTGGTTAAATTAAATTTAGTTTGGAAAGTTTTATTAACGCCTTGGTCCCACCCCACTTGTATCTTTTATAATGTCTTTTATTATAAACAAGTGATTTATATCTATTAGCCTTAAAGGTAATACATCTCTAAGTTCATCACGAAATTTACTTAGTTAAGGGATAAGCAATACACTCTCTATTTCCTTAGAAAATCTCTAGATGCTTGCACCCTAAAATAATCATGCCATTTCTAATCATACATAGAATCATCAAGCATATGAGTTTTAATATGTTGGAGTTATTTTAGTTATTAAATAACTTTGATTAATATTTAATTATGATATTTCATTTTATTTTAATCAAATAATTTACTATTCACGTTTTTTTACAGATACGTGAATTTTAAATGCAATTTCACAATTCAAATCTTAACCAAGTCATACAAAACTTGTGCCTAAAATTAAGTTCAGAGTGTTAGCTTTCCAACGAGATTTTACACACCCAATTTCGAGTTCAAATGAGAGAGAACTAATCAAAACAAAACCGGCGCGCTGATACCACTGTTGGGAAGCGGCCGTGAGTGCGCAGCGGAAAATTAAAAATTATGATGCCGCTATCCCTTTACCCAAGAACCATTTGTTTTGATTATTCTACAATTCTAGGTATGTTACTATATATTCTAAGCATAAAAACTCATAAAACATGCAAAGAACATAAACTTAAACATGCTAACTATCATAAGAACTCTAATTAAAAATAAAGAAAGAAAAACACTTACTTCAACCGAAGACTCCTCCAGTCCTCCCTCCAATCTACAAGCTTTTCTCAAACTCAACAAGCTCTTCCACGTTCCAAAGAGCCATCAAAGTGTGTGGCCTCCAAAGGTGCACACACCAAAGCCAAAACTCAACGGCAAGACTACGCCTTGAGTGCACGGGTATTTTGCCCTTGGTGCTAGCCTAGGCAAATACCTCAAAACTTTTAACTCGAGGTTACTTTAGTCAATTAGACTTAAGGATCCTCAAAATCAGTGGCTTACTCTTAAACTTTAGAGTTGCTCACTTATATAAACCAAGATACGAAAGGTTTGGTGTAAAAATTTGTAAAGAAATCTTTGGGTTTATATAGGTGCTCCAAAGACAACAAAATTAATTAAGAATCCGATGTGGGATAAAAGCTAATTTAATCTTAGCCATTGGATCTTAATTTATTGGTTTAATGAGATTATAAAACCCTAATAAGAGTTTGGGCCGAATTGGATTCAAAACAAATAACAAAAAAATAAAAAAAAATTACTATTCACGTTTTTTATTTATTTATTTATTCCAATTCCCAAAGTGCCCCTATCGTCATTCACCAGTCCCTAAGCCACTAAAAACCTCATAAATGATCTGTTCAATAAATAAACACATTGAACCATTTATGAACAATTCCTACAGCAATCATATATGCTGTTAAATTTGTACTGTGCACTGTTAACCATTAATTTTGACTTTGTTGTGTGTGACCTTTTGGGTTCCCCTCAAGTTGGACATGAAATGAATCGTGATAATTTAATCGAACATAAATTATCCTCTGATCAGATGGTCGTTCGATTTCAATGACCAAGGTTGACATCTAACAACATGCCAAGGCCCCCAAATGAGAAGGAAAGATATATACTCATTCTGTATGCGATTTAAATAGAATACGGTCTCTCGCCTCACTGTATCCCCACCGTTCGACAGGGTATGGAAAGTGTCTACCCATATAGTCAAATGTATGATGTTGATAGTGTCATGAATCGTGCTAACCCAAGAATCTCACATGATTCTTCCGCTGCGGCCACAGTCTCAAGCACTGATCACACATATCAACCCGCGAATTGGAATACTACTCTTATAAGAAAATATTATCCGAGAGAGTGGCAATTCTCTGTTGTATCTTTACAAACTTCATGTGTTTCAATAAATGACCAAATCATACCCTTATGACCGGATCTTTTGAACTGGGGTAGGAGAATGTCAAAAATATTTGATCCACACATAAGATGCACTAGGATCTAGTGCATCTATCATCCCTAGTCCTGAACTAGGATCTAGGGGGTTATGTATTGTCGTCCCCCTAGTCTTCTACATGTGCACATGTCATCCATGAATTCCAAGTCTGTAACAAGTTACATACTGAGATGGGTTTTTCCCACATGCATTGAAAACATAAATCTCATGTTTAAAAACATTTCTTTTTCTAAATCATTTCTTAAACATACTGAACAAAATATAACTGATAATACAATTGGCTAACGTCCTAAAAGCGAAAAGTAAGTCTTATTTAAGCAACACATAATGAAAATCAACTTAAAAAAGAAATGTCCACTCAGAGATTTTGGAATTTGGCTGGCACTGAGTCCCCTCATCAAAGAAGATCATGGTTCCTGTGGATAATCTATGATTGGAAACTAGATTAGCATTTATGATGTAAAATGAGCTTCGGAACTTAGCTAAGCTTATTAATACATCAATATGTTTTATCTACAAGGCTTAGTGCTTGTGTCTTAATGTAAGGTATGTATACGAACTGTTACGAGGTTATAAGGCAGCCTCTAATATGCTAGGGTGGAACTGGGATGGTTTAAAACTGATTTTGGGAAATTCTGATCTTTGCGTCGCGACGCAAGGCATTGCGCATTGTGACGCTCACGGTTCCAAAAATGTATGCACAAAATTCCAGTTCGCATCGCGACTCGAGTCCTTGCACGTCGCGACACGCTCAAACTAGAAGTCATTCTTCACCAAATTTCCAGTACAAGTCGTGAGACCTTCTGCGTCGCGACGCGAGCCTATTTTCCAGGATCCAAAGCTCACTTCTTCAAGTGTTTCTTACTCAAATGCACCACAATTACGCAATCCATCATAAAACTTCATTTTCATATATACCAAACCACCATTTCATCATCAATCAATTCTTAATCTATTCATTTTTCTTTCTTTAAAAAGATTCCTAATTTTTGGATATTTCATCCTACCATACAATTCTTTATCTACTAAACACTTAAAAAAAATCGCCTAGCTTGCCAATTTCTCCAATATGGTATCAAACCCTCAAAATTTAAAAATCCAAGTTTGGTAAAGTGGTCTTACCTCCCTTCTTGTTGTTTTCTTCATCTTCCAAAATTCCCATGCTTGCTAAGCCTTTCCTCTATTTCTCATTTTCTTCTTTCATTCTTCTTCTTCTTCTTCTTCTTCTCTTCTTCTTCTTCTTCTTCTCTTCTTCTTCTTCTTCTTCTTCTTCTTCTTCTTCTCTTCTTCTTCTTTTTTTCTTATTCTTTTCTCCCTCATTTTTCTTCTCTCATTTCAGCTTCTTCTTTCTTTTTTTGTTCTCATTTTGTGAATTGGTGAATAGTGTTCTATTTATATAGTAAGGGTTATTTGATATTTGGAATAATGGAGAAAAATGTGGAAATGTGGAGAAGGTTTGAGATTTTTCTAGTTGAGTCCGAAATTACTATTCACTAAATATTTGATCTGTATTTTTGACTAGTTTCTGATCTGAATTTGAAAACTATTCAACGTGGAAGTTGTAGTCTCGATCTCAGCTTTTCAACAATATAGAATTCATAAAAATTGGAGTTCGTACGAGAAAGTTACGGCCTAAATACCATGGGTCATTTGGAGTGGAATATAATATAATTTTGTATCGGAATTTTGAGGAATCCACCGTTCTTAATATCTAACTCATGCCTCGTACTTTTTGTCATACTTGGGTAAACTGCTTCAGAATTCATAGTTTCAATAAGTATTTAAGTTCTCTACTAAGAGGTACTTCTTGTTCTCGTTTCATAAGATCTTTACTGAGTATCCTCGACTACCTATTTCCGGACCTCCAGTGTGCTCAACATTCCTTATCTTCAGGAAATCCTTTTCTCTAGATCTTTAGTTATGCTCAAAAATTATTCGACTCGATCAGGTTTTTCTTAGTTAGTACCTTTGACTCTTACTAGAAATACTGGTGTCTCACGGTTAGGCTTCCCATGTTCCCTTTCCATAATCAAAAAGTTTACAGGAGTGATCCTTGTCATTATTAACAATGTTTTTACTCGATACTTCTTTAGCTACACTTGTTTAACTTGATCTTATTATTCTTTCTCAAATCTTAGCTACTGAAATCTCTATATTCTCCTTGCCAATCTTCAACTAATTATGATGCCGCCTAGGGCTTCTTAGCTTACTGATATTGTCTACCGATGATGCTTGCACTTAAAATGTTTCTTCTGGGTAGTTTCCTAGTGGTTCTCCTCAATTAGCTACATATTCAGGCTTAATTGCATGCACATTGGTGCCTAAACCGCATTCCCTACTATTAACTTCGACGCTAGCGATTTGGTCCTGGCTAAAGTTCATACTCTTTTGTAATTTGCTTTCATTGTTACTATAAATCTGGTTACGGTGTTCCACACTAACTTATTTTCCATAGCCTAGTGCTGTCAAGGGTCGTTACTCAAATACATGCCATTTTACCGTACCCTGAGGATTCACCTACTATACTAATTGCAACATTGCAGTAATTATCTCATCGATTTCGTACTATGCTACAAATCTACTAAACCACACATACACGTGGCTTAGGCTGATACTAAGAAACCTTTGTTGTTACATTCTTCTATTTTTGCTTACTTAGTATTTTCTTCTATCATCTCGACATATTCATTTCCAATTGTTTACTTATTGACCTTTTTTATCTTCTCTCTTGCTCTGTTCTACTACTGGGACTCTTCCAGCCTATGTCTCTGCTTCTTTATTTGAAGGATATCATTTCTTACATTCCCTTAGCCATGTCTATCGCTGCTCCTTTATATCTTAGTCAATACTTGACCACTACTTTATCTCTGTACCGCTCCATTTTAACAACTTCTTTCTTAACTCCTTTACTCAGAGCTGTCACTCACTTTTATTATATTCTTAAGCTACGCCTGAAGATATTATGCCGGTCTTCTTTCACTTAATTCTAGGAGTATCTTAAGGAAACCTTCAAGGTCCATCGCTGCTACTATTTTCTAACGGGGGTTGGGGGTTGGTGAGGGTGGGGGTTGTCCTTGAGTCTTCCGGTGGTGGTGTTATCACTAGCTACACGTGTTGTAGTTGCTTATGTTGCTCATCTATAAGCTTATGACTCTTTTGTTTACATGTCTGGTGTTGGCTCCCCACTAGGGTACGACTACTAGGAACTATCTGAATTTCATGTTTCACTTTACTACTAATTTTTTTTCCAATTATCGATGATACCACCTCTTATTGTGAACCTCCATGATGTTCATACTCTCTCAAACTCCTACTATACTCCCTCTGTTAGTCTTCCTTACTAAGTTTGTTCTGTTACTTGACTTCCATTCTCATCTCAGTTCCTTGAACTTTTTATTCCACTGGAAACTCCATCAACTTCAATTGTTTTGGACATCTCTTCTAAATTCCTGATTCGAGTGCTATTCTCATCTAGTTTTCTTCTTTCTCAATACAATGAGATTCTTATAAGTCATATACTATACTCCTGAGAGTCGCTCTCTCTGGTTACTTCGCTCGTTTGAGTCTTTACTTCCTCAATGGATTCCAGTTAAATGATGTCTTCTAGATATGACTTGATTTACTATGATCAACTATTTTATCTTAAATAGAATTTTTCCATCTCATGATTTTTATCTATGTTTTGTTGTACTTATTGGTTCAACCTTCTAGGCGCCTCATAATCCATCTATTCTGTCAAGTACTCTTCTTTACTTGTTCTTCCTCTTAATGGGTTCTAAGTTGGGAATGGATACATGTTTACATGTCTGGTTAGGTGTCTAAATACTTACCATAGTCAGGGTTATTGAAAGGAAAAAAATTTGTCCGTACTGTTGGAAACTGAATTGACTAATCCATGTCTTAGGGTTCCTTACTTTTTATTAATCATCCCGAGGCCTTCACTTACATTACTGTCTCCAAACTAAATTACCTATGTTACTATACGTATTGAACTCTCTTATCACTTCCTAATTCTTGCTTACTGTTTTCATATCTTGTTTCTTTGCTCTATGTTATGTTATTGAGGCTAATGGTGGTTTGTTCTTCTGACTACTTCCTAGACCTCTGCTCTATGCTCTTACCATAAATCACAATTATGGCACTATGTTCTACTGTTCATATTGGTACTATTGTTATTCTTAAATATCTCCAGCCTCATGGGTCTATTCTTTTATACTTCCATAGATTTCAACTGACTTGGGATGATCTATAGGTTCTACTGCATTTGGTCTATCTTGTGGACTCCTACTAGTCTTGCAAGCCTCGCGCTGACTTGCCTTGATCTTTGGGCTATACTGGGTTCTCTTCTTATATCTTTTGAAGCTTCCTGAACTCTTTTCTGGGTTATCTATCTTCCAAGGTTTTCTATTTCTGTTCTTGGAGTAAAACTTTCATCGGGCTTCATTATGGTTGTTTATATCTATGCTGGTAGGGACTAGGGCAAACATTTTATGTCTCGATGAGTTTTGGTATCCTTGTTCTAGTACTCGGTGTCTGGTAGAGTCTATTTTCATGTAAAGTGGGTATGAGCTAGGCTTCATCAGGACAGCTCCCTTGACTGACATCACGAAGGGGTGAGGATCTGGGTAGGTTGGGGCCTTATTGGATTCTTTGGTTAGGGCAACCAATCACTTTTTTGACGTCATTCATCTTATTTGCTTGCGGGCCTAGGTTGGGGAAATCTAGAATCTCTGCATTCTTATGGCATCTCACATCTATTAGAAGCTTCTACGACTATTCCTGATTTCTTGCTTCTTCTGCCTTATGGTTATCCTTGGTTATTGGGAAACAGGCTATATATACGAGGTACTCAAAAGCTATTGGATATGCTTGGAAGAATTTTCTGAGGAGGAAAGGAATCTTGTTTGGAGGGAAGAAACTTTACTTAAGTCTACTCGACATTTTACTCTTGTTCAGGCTTGCTATACTCTTCTTTACTACAAGTTCTGGTGTTATCTTTTACTATCTAACTTTATGTCTCTGATTCTTACTACTATCTGGTTACTTAATTATCTGTAAGTCCTCTTTTACTTTTTTATAGATCTCTTTTCCCACTCCATTGGGTAATTTTTCTTAAATCTTTACTATTTATTTTCATAGCTTGTTCAGAACTTCTGGTGATAGGCCATGATAACTACAGGGGAATTTTCAACTTGGATCTAGAGTATAGTTGTTCTTACAAGGAATACTATTCGAATAGTTTGGGAAAGCTTACTAACCTGTCTATAGATCTTGAGGACGTACTCGATGATCGGATACTGGAGAGGTAGTGCCCCGCATAAAAGTATCCCAGATATACTATGTATACAAGACCTCAGCACTCTACACTCTGCAGCCACTGACTTCGTAGACCATACTCTGATACCATCTTTGTAACATCCCCAATCCGAGAGATGCTACCGGCAGGGAATAGGCCATATTATTCCCCCGAGCCTTTGACTCTGTAATCATGAACAATGCTAATACTCTTTTCTCTGTAAATATCTTATGTATGGGACCGAAGCCCAAACTTAATAACAAAATATGCAAACTCAACATAAATAATTGTGTACTCAATAACATTTACTTTTACAATGACTATCACATAACCAAAGACTTAATACATAACTTTTACTTGACTCTGACTGGACTCTCACTCTTTCTGACTTGAACTGGTGGACTTCATACCCTAGTGACTACATCAGTATCCGTTCTCCTGAGCTCATCCTCCGAGAATACGTGTAAAAATAAGGAAACTGGGAGAGGGGGAGTTAGACCATTGTAAGATCTAAGTGAGTGGACGAAAACTGAAATACTGTTATATAAATATTTGGATTCTAAACCAGAATTCAAAAATAGCTTTATACGAAAACTCTTTTTCTGAAGAACCTTGTCTGAAATATCTTTTATAAAACTTATCTTTCTGAAATCTGCTTTTGAAATTTTGGTTCTGTAAACTTGTATCTGAAAGATCTATCCTGAAAACTATTTCTGAAATGTCTGTTTTCTGAAAACTGTTTCTAAAATCTGATATCTGAAAACTGTTTTCTGAAAACCTGATATCTGAAAACTGATTTGTCTCTGAAAAACTTGACGTTTGGCGGCATTGCGTATCTTCGTGCCTCATACAACTAACTAGAGCCAGGAGTACAAATCCATGACTTTAGGACATTACGTATCACCATCCCCCAAGCATGCCACTACTGTCACTGAAACTAGTGGTCTTGGGGTGTTACGTATCGTCGTCCCCCAAGACACTAAACTAGAACTGGGGGTGCAGATCTATGCTACCCTCCAAGCTCTGAAACTAGGATCTAGGGGCATCTGTCATTCATAGTCCTGAACTAGAATCTAGGGGAGTTACTTATCGCCATCCCCCCAGTCCTCTACATGTGCACATGTCATCCGTCAATTCCAAGTCTGTAACAAGTTACATACTGAGGTGGGTTTTTCCCTCATTCCTCGAATACATAAATATTATGTTTAAAAATATTTCTTTTTATAAATCATTTCTTAAACATTTGAACAAAATATAACTCATAATAAAACTAGCTAACGCCCTAAAAGCGAAAAGTAAGTCTGATTTAAGCAAAACATAATGAAAATCAACTTAAAGAAAATGTCCACTCAGAGATTTTGGAATTTGGCTGGCACTGAGTCCCCTCATCGAAGAAGATCGTGGTTCTTGTGGATAATCTATGATCGGAAACTATATTAGCATATATGTTGTAAAATGAGCTTCGAAACTTAGCTTAGCTTATTAATACATACATATATGTTTTATCTACAAGGCTTATCGTTCTTGTGTCTTGATTTAAGGTATGTATACGAACTGTTACGAGACCTATAAGTCGGCCTCTAATATGCTAGGGTGTAACTGGGATGGTTTAAAACTGATTTTGGGAAGTTCTGATATTTGTGTCACGACGCAAGGCATTGTCATCGCTGCGCGCACGGTTCCAGAAACGTATGCACAAAATTCCAGTTTGCGTCACGACGTGCTCAAACCAGAAGTCATTCTGCACCATATTCCAGTACGCGTTGCGACCCGAGACCTTCTACATTGCTACGCGAGCCCATTTCCAGGATCCAAAGCTCACTTCTTCAAGTCTTTCTTACTCAAATGCACCACAATTACACAATCCATTACAAAACTTCATTTTCATATATACTAAACCACCATTTCATCACCAATCAATTCTTAATCTATTCATTTTCTTTCTTTAAACCAATATTCAAGATTCCTAATTTTTGGATATTTCATCCTACCATACAATTCTTTATCTACTAAACACTTAAAAAAAACATCCCATAGCTTGTCAATTTCTCCAATATGGTATCAAACCCTCAAAATTTAAAAATCCAAGTTTGGATCAAGTGGTCTTACCTCCCTTCTTATTTTTTCTTCATCTTCCAAAATTCTCATGCTTGCTAAGCTTTTCCTCTATTTCTCCTTTTCTTCTTTCCTTCTTCTTCTTTTTCTTCTCTTATTCTTCTTCTTCTCATCCTTCTTCTTCTTTTATCCTCATTCTTCTTCCCTCATTCACGTCTTCTTCTTTATTTTTTGTTCTCATTTGTGAATTGGTGAATAATGTTCTTTTTATATAGTAGGGGTTTATTTGATATTTGGAATAATGGAGAAGAATATGGAAATATGGAGAAGGTTTGAGATTCTTCTAGTTGAGTCTGAAATTACTATTCATCAAACTTTGGAAAAATATTCAACGCGGAAGTTGTAGGTCTCAATCTCAGCTTTCCGGCATATAGAATTCATAAAAATCGGAGTTCGTAAGAGAAAGTTACGGCCCAAATACCATGGGTCGTTTGGAGTAGAACATAATATACTTTTGTATCGGAATTTCGAGGAATCCACCGATTATCCCCAAAGTCATTCCATGAATATATATGTGCTTAAACAAAATTTATATTGTATAATACTTATCTCATAATGTAACTATAGTCGGGATTTCCGGTAGGTATTGGTCGGTAGTTACAAAAATCCTATCATTTTTCAGAAATGTAGAGAAAGAGAAAGCAAGGCAATAAAAATCTTGAATTTTGCTCAATAATTGAGAGAGTTATATCTAACATTTTTTTCAAGTATTGAGAAAAAAAGGAAGAGAATCAAGATCCAGAATTTTTCTCAAGTGTTGAGAAGAGAGAAAAATAAAATGAGTAAGAACTGCCTTCTTCTTCATTCATTCTTTCAAAGCCAAAAATAGTAGTGATATAGTTTCTTCTATTTCTTTCAAGTGTTGAAAGAATAAAAAGAAACATTTATGACAACAATCTCTCTAAAGCTTTTAGAGAATAAACTTTATCAATGAAGCCCACACTTCAGTTTGTTGGTAACGAGGCATAGTTCGGAATAACAGGTGGTAGATCCAAGAAACGGATCTCAAGGAAACACATTCAAAACATGAGCAAATCAAGTGACCAAGGTTAGTAACTTTGAGATTTAACAAGGGAGAAGGCAGAAAATTTTCAAGGTCGATCCGGAGTCTAAGGCATTTCCGCTGCGCATAAGGAAAGCATTTCCTACAGTATAACCTTTAGGAGGGTTACACCCTAAACCAAATGGTGCCTACAAAGGTACTCATCCATGCCTATAAAAAAAGGGTTACAAACTTAAGTTAAGAGTTGAGATTTTTACCATTTTTTCTTAGTTCAAGTTCTTGAAGATAGGAGTGCCCCTTATACAAGAAGCAACTAAGTAATCCTGGTAGAACGTTAGCCACAAGAAATCCGTAGAGCACCGAGGCGAGGCTAATAAATCTTAAGGGCAGAGAATCTCGGCTTGGTTTAAGTTTTCCATATTCTTCAATAAATTTCAGGTTTTCTAAGTCTCTATGTTTATGCTTTAATGAACGTATAATAGTGAAAACTTGATTGTAAATTAATTAATAACACATTCTAGACAACAACTTTTGCCACTTTAGAAAAGTGCAATATTCTTGCGAATGTGCTTTCAGAAACATTATTATTACAAAGATGTTTGCCATACTTGCGAAGGTGCATGTCATTCTTGAAAAGGTGCCCATTTGAACGAGAATTTTAATTTTTGAAATGGAAAAAATTGTTGTAAATTCTTCTAATATTATTGGAGGATGGACATGTCTTTTGGATGGGAGGGGTACATAGGAGGGGTATAGCCCTTTGGAGGGTTACACCCCAAACCAAATGGTATTCTTAAGGCACCATTCCATACCTTTATAAGGAGGCACCCATGTTCATTCTCAAGTATCCAAAAAAAAAGGTCATCTGAATTTCAGAGTCTCACTTTGTTGTTTTGAGTCCGATAGAGATCCTTCATTTCCAAGTTCAAGATCTTCTTAAGGAGTTCCCATTGAAGAAGAGGAATCCAAGTTATCCTGGGAGAACGTTAGCCACAAAGCCCGTAAGAGCACCGAGACGGGGATAATAAGTTCTTAAGGACAGAGATGCATCTCGACTTGGACAGCAAGTTTCGTCATTTACAAGGTTTTCTTCATTCCCAATGTTTTAGGGTTTATACATGTTAGTGTAGATCTAGTTTGTATTTTGTGTTTTGTTTGTTATGAAGCATGTTAATTTACGTTTAATGACACTAATCCACCAACAAACTTAAGAACTTATCTATTTTAGTGTTGTTAGATAGAAATTCGCATGCTTAGATAAGAAATTTTCTGAAAAATATAGTCTGTGCATGAAAAATACTTAAGGGCGTTCGAACGCCCGACGAACGCAAAGGCTAAAATCTGAATTTTCGTAAGAACGTTTGAACGCGTATTCAAACGCAACTCAAACGTAAGCCTTCTGTCTTAGGACATTCGAAGGCGTCCTAAACGCAACACGAACATAAACTCTCTGGAATATTTCATTTGAACGCGTTCTCGAACGCTACACGAACGTGAAATCTCTGGAACACTTCGTTGGAACGCGTTTACGAATGCTACACGAATGCACACACACTGGACAGTCTCGTTCGAACGTAGATACGAACGCGACACTAATGAAATCAGTCCTGGAATTGTTTTTAAAATTGAAAAAACTTTGATTAACTTAATTAATCATAATATTAACTTAGTAAATCATATATTGTATCACAATAATCTTGGTAGTATAGATTTAAGCTAATATTAGGGTATTCAATTATCACAAGAATACACATAGTGATAAAGTTGAAAATTAATTGTGTGTTGCATACTTGATTGAGAATTTAAAGTGTAATCATACACAAGTAATTCCATCCAATCTTGACTGACACATACACATATATCTACACATATCGAATATTGTATTGTAAAATTAAAAGTGTAATATTAAGTTTTGAATTGCTAAGAGATTCTATTGAGGAAGTGTTTAAAGGATATTCTGTCAAAAAGGCGATAAGAGCCTAAGTGGTCAGAGATTTAAGTGGTTACTCTAGACCCTCATCGTCCTCTGGGAATATTCATTTATTTACTTTTCATGAGAAACCTTAGTCGAAATTCAAGGACTTGTGTTTATTGGTACTACTGTCCAATAGAACAACGAGTGGATACTTGGTATATCACTTGAACAAGATCATTTGGTTATCGTTGTGTAATTTGTCTTTTGTAGACTTATTGACCCCTGTTGGTTTTCCAGTTACATATGGCTAGAGGAAACATCACAGTACCGGTCGCTCATAGAGAAAAGCCAGAAAAATTTGGGGGGCAAGCTTTAAACAGTGGCAGAGCAAAAATGTTGTTCTACCTGACAACTCTCCAATTGGCTAAGTACCTCAAAGATCCTCCGGATCCTGTGGGGGTGAATCGGCAACAGCCAAGCAACTGTGAGAAGAGACATGGTTGTCTGGCGACTTCTTGTGCAAGAACTACCTTTTAGGTGGATTGAAATACCCTGTACAATGTGTACCAAGGCATGACTTCTGCGAAGATTCTCTGGGAATCTCTCGAGAAGAAATACAAAACTGAGGATGTCGGGCAAAAGAAATTTGTCGTGGGTAGGTTCCTGGACTACAAAATGGTAGATTCAAGAACAGTAATGTCTCAGTTGGGTGAACTGTAATTGATCATTCATGAAATATTGGATGAAGGGATGAAACTCTGTGAGACGTTTCAAGTTGCCACCATTATTGAAAAGTTGCCTCCATCATGGAAGGACTTCAGGAGCTATCTGAAACACAAAAAGAAGCAGATGAGCCTTGAAGACCTTGGAGTCCGATTGAGGATCGAAGAGGACAACAGGAAGTCAGAGAAGGCCAGCTACAAGACTATAGAGTCTAAGGCCAACATCGTCGATGTGTAAAGGGTAGCAAGAAGAGAAAGAACAGTGGAGCTGATTCTTACCAAGCTAACAAGAAGTTCAATGGGAATTGCTACAACTGTAGAAAGAGCGGTCATATGGCAAAGGACTGCAAAAATAAGAAGTTTCAGGACAAGGGCAAGAAAAAGAAAAATGAGGCCCATGTTACTGAAAATGAGTAGCTGACTGAAGAGATCTCAGAGATGAACCTATCAGCAGTGGTAACTGAAACCAACTTGGTTGGAAATATGAGAGATGATGGGTAACATTGGGGCTACTCGTCATATCTATGTAGATAGCAAGATGTTTTCCTCATATCAGAAGGTCGATGGCGGCGATCATCTGACAATGGGAAACTCATCTACCTCAAGAGTGGTTGGACAAGGCACAGTGGTTCTGAAGATGACATCTGGAAAGGAGCTTACATTGAAGAATGTTTTACATGTTCCTGATATTCGGAAGAACTTGGTCTCGGGCTCTCTCCTTAGCAAGGCTGGTTTTAAGCTTGTATTTGTTTCTGATAAATTTGCATTGAACAAAAACGATGTGTATGTAGGAAAAGGATACCTCACTGAGGGCCTTTTCAAATTCAATGTAATGACTGTCAATCAACACAGTGCTATTAATAAAGCTACAACTTCCGCTTATATTATTGAGTCACAAAATGTATGACATGGGAGGTTAGGACATGTTAATTATGATATAATGTGTAAATTAATTAACATGGACCTTATACCTAAATTTGCAATTTATAGCCAACATAAATGTGAGGCATGTGTTGAAGCAAAAATGCATAGAACATCATTTTATTCCATAGAACGAAGTTTTGAACCTTTAAAACCTGTGCACACTGATGTGTGTGATATGAATATTATGCAAACAAGAGGCGGTAAAAAGTATTTTGTCAGTTTTATCGATGATAACACAAGATTTTGTTATGTGTATTTGCTGAAAAGCAAAGATGAAGATATTGAGAGCTTTATACACTATAAGAACGAAGTTGAAAATCAACTTGGCAAGAAAATCAAAAGAATCATGAGTGATAGAGGTCGTGAATATGCATCACCATTTGGTGAATATTGTTCCAATCATGGAATTATTCACGAAACCACTGCTCCTTATTCTCCTCAACAAAACGGGATTGCTGAGGGCAAAAACCGAACATTGAAGGAAATGATGAACGCCATGTTGGCAAGCTCTGGTTTACCCCAGAACTTGTGGAGGGAAGCCTTGCTTTCCTTGAACTACGTTCTGAACAAGCTTCCTCACAGAAGATTGGACAAGACACCATATGAGTTGTGGAAAGGTCACGTACCTTCCTACAAATACCTAAAAGTGTGGGGGTGTCTTGCCAAAGTAATGGTTCCTAAACCTAAAAAGGTTAGAATAGGACCCACAACTGTTGATTGTATATTCATTGGATATACTCGCAACAGTATTGCATATCGATTCTTGGTACACAAGTATGAGATTCCTGACATCAATCCGAATATGAAAATTGATTCAAGGAATGCAATATTTTTTGAAGAGACATTTCCTTGTAAGGAAAGACAAAGAAAATAGTCTCTCAAAAGAACTATTGATACTGTCAATGACATTGATCAGGTTGACCAAGAGTCAAATCAACATGGAAATGTTGAGGTAAATGAACCTAGACGTAGCAAAAGAGTTAGAACGTCTAAGTCTTTTGGACCCGATTTTCTGACAAACTTGTTAGAAAATTAGCCTCAAAGCTATAAGGAAGCAATGTTTTCACCAGAGGAACATTTGTGGAAAGAGGCTATCAACAGTGAGATTGATTCCATCCTACAGAACCATACTTGGGAGTTGGTTGATCTTCCTCCAGGTTGTAAGTGTTGGGGTTTCGGGCGAATGGCGCAGCGGAAGTGTGGTTCGGGCGAAATCGTAATTTAAAACCTTTTCAAATTACCGAATAAATTATTCAATATTTAATATGAATAATTTATTCATATTTCACCTAAACCTATTTATTCGATATAAAATAACGACATAAATATTTATGAAACGTCGCGAAACTTTTACGAAAATGTTTTGTCTGTAAAATGACGTAAAAAGCATTTTTGACCGAACCGACCACCCAATACTTATGGAGACTACCCAGGTCTGCCCCAATAGTGTTAGGGTAATTCATGGGCTGCCCGAACAGTGACGAACTCACTGTTTGGATAGTTGTCACTCGGTTGGCTCAAAAGTCACCCGGTAACGCCGTTTTTCACCGTTTTCGCTTATTTCAACTCTGAAACACTTTTCGGCAATTGTTCCAACACACAAAACACATCCAATACATTCATAATACATTATTTTCATCACAAAATTTCCAGTTTATTCAGATCTGATCCAGAAGCGAAAATCCCAAATTTCATGCTTTAAATCCAATTTTTCAAGATTAATCAAATTAATCTCAACACCAATTCAAGTCACCACACATGAAGCACCAAGAAAAATTATAGGTGTTACAAGAGTGGTCATAATACTCTAGAATAGAAACTCATCATCAAATGATCAATTTGGACAACAATTACAATAATTTCATCCAAATACACTTCACACATGCTTCATTACTTCCAATTCCATCCACCACAACCAAAAGCCCCAAAATTTATGAAAAGAAGAAACTCTAGGATCTCATAATATCATCAAGAAAATAGGAAACAAATTTCTAAGCTTAGGTATTTGAAGGATTACCTTTAATATTCTAATTCATTAGCCTTTTTCTTGATTTTCTTCTTTCTCTTCCATGAATCATCAAGCATGATTTGGAGAGTATTTTTTGGTTTTATTTTCGGCCATAGATAGATGAAAATGAAGAAAACAAAATTTCCCCTTTTAATATTAGTCATTACCGACTTATGGGGGCAATTTTGTCCAATTATAAAATTTAATCTAATTAAATTATATTAAGCTTTTGGTAACAAATCAAATTTGTACACATTTACCTTAATAAAGTCATGCCATGTGAACCAATAATAATTGGACAAATTTCATAACATTTATGAAAAACGTTTATTAATTAATCATTTAAATATTTAACAATTTAATATCCAAATAATCAATTAATATAATTATTATTATATATGTATTTTTATTTACAATAAATAACAAATACATATATTTATGGCATGTGTCAAAATCTCATTTGACGAATAATTAATGTGTATCTAATTGTATTATATATCAAATATAAATACACAATAATTACGATTGGCCAAAATCCCCTAATGCATGTGTTATCGTTTAACCGATTAAATGATTTGAAATAACTTATTTAATCCGGTGAATTATTATGAATAATCTATATTATTCATAATGTGTTGCCCAAGTGCTCAACGAGTACACTTCATATTGTGGGACTCTATAAGTTTAGGCTTATCCGTCACGAAATCCAATTTCATGTCCATAATCTACCCACTCATGGATTATGACGACCAGGGATAATCTCGCTAAACTATTCAAGCCGAGGTCATTGCATACGTATAATCCATCTGTCACATGCTATCCATATTATATCTGGGATATAGATGAGAACATCAAATCCGTTCGGTATAATATAGTCGACTTTCAATTTACGATCTATAAATAACACTCGAAACTGACTTCCGAATTATACCACGGCCATGGATTTACTAGATCGT